>JASTWL010001244.1:0-46803 GCA_035220575.1 Temnothorax rugatulus
ACATGGACGATGTCATAACAGGCGCGAAAAGATTAGAAGATGCTATTAAGCTACAAAAAGATCTCGCGAAAATGCTGATGCAAGGTCAGTTTCCTCTAAGGAAGTGGAGATCAAATGACCGGCGAGTTCTACAGCATCTATCCGAGGAAAGCAAAACGGACACGATGCTCGTCATCGACAAAGAAAGAGCCTTGAAGACTCTTGGATTGCTGTGGAATTCTACCGAGGATTGCCTACAGTACGAGATTCAGGTCTCAAGCTCTCAGATCATTACAAAGCGCGTTTTATTGTCTAAAATCGCTCAAGTCTTTGATCCTTTAGGACTCATAGCACCATTGCTAATTAACGACAAAATCATTATGCAGCGACTTTGGCAGCAAGACCTCGAGTGGGACCAACCGGTTCCAAAAGAGTTTCTAGTTGAATGGAAAGCGTATTACACATTATTACCAAAGATCAACGAGTTACGAATTCCTAGAAACATTGCTCCAGCCCGCGAACCAGAGAAATTCGATGTGTTTGGATTTTACAACGCTTCAGAGAAAGCTTTCGTAGCATGTCTCTATGCAGTAAGTGTCAACGGTGAAGGCAATGTTAGCTCACATCTTGTCTGCTCAAAGTCAAGGGTAGCTCCTTTAAAAACGATCTCACTGCCTAGATTAGAACTTGAGGCAGCCCTGCTACTTGCTAGATTAAACGAGACAGCAAGAAAATCATTTGGTGACAGCATCGGAGAAACTACGCTGTCGAGCGATAGCACTATTGTGCTAGGGTGGATTAAACTTCAGCCCAATAAACTTAAGACTTTTGTAGCTAATCGAGTATCAAGAATACAAGATTTGACAGAAGGAATTGCTTGGAATCATGTGCCTTCTGAAGAAAACCCAGCTGACATGTTGTCGAGAAGTGTTAGCGCAGACACATTGGCAGTCAACCGACTTTGGTGGCACGGACCGCATTGGCTCGTGAGTAATCATCGAAAGTCCGAGAAATCGAAGAAACCAGAGGAAAGCCTACCCGAACTAAAGACGGCAGCGGTAACGTTAAAGATAAGCGAATCAAACGACATACTGAGGAGAATTTCAAAGTATGGAAAACTCAAGAGAGTCATAGCCTATTGTATGAGATTCAAAGTAAATTGCAGTGGAGCCAAGAAGGGTGGATTACTATCAGTCGAGGAGTTGCAGCAAGCGGAGCAGACGATCGTCAAAATGACGCAACGAGAGGCGTTCCATGAAGAGATAGAGAATTTACAAAAGAAGCGCGAAATATCACGAAAGAGCAAGTTACGGGGGTTAGACCCATTCCTGGACGGCGATGGATTGATTGAACCAAATAATATAGTCAAACAGAATATTAAACCGATTAAATATCACTGTTTCCCCTCTTCGAGTGCTCCATCAAACATCACTTATTCTTTCAATCCTCCTACCAACACTGTGTCAGAAGTACACACAATAGAAATCTCTCCTAAGGAATTCGATCTAGAAGTCCCACTTGAGAAACATCACGAAAAATAGTTTTGTAATCTTTCTAATACCAACATTCCGGACGATGTCATTACTCTGTTACAACTGGGCGACCGTTTTAACATGCCTGTTACTAAAAAAAAGTAAAGAAAAAGTGGTGGTAGAATTCATCAAGCACATTGAAAAGAATCTCTTTCGATACAGGGAAGAAATTTGTCAATCTATCAGAAACCAATCTATTCGCATTGTCAGTGATCTTTATAAAAACCATAATAGGAATTCTGTAGATAAAATGCTGTCATCTTGGTGGAAAACCACTAATGAATTTGCGATAGAGCATCCGAACATTTTTTTCACGCGAGCGGATAAGGGCAACGTTACCATATATAGCCCTCAATAGAGATGATTACATCAGGAAAATGGAGGAAACACTGTCGGCGCGCAGTCTATTAGTTTGGAATATATGTATATGTATATTATATACATTTTAATTTGTTACTCTGTAACTATTAATTTCTGTACTTGCGCACCACGTACCGCGCCTGACTCTTATCGCCGTCTATTAATTGATCTATTTATTTATTAAAGAAAAATGGATTTATTTATTTTGCTAACTCACAAAGAATCTTTTTATCTATATTTTATTCTAGAGAATATATTAGCGACTAAATATTCTTGTTGAGAAAAAATTAAATTAAAATGGTTATATTATATATATAATAAATAATACATAATAAATTATATAATAAATTTGTGATTAATTTGTTTAAGGGTTTTTGAACATTATGTTCAAAGTGATAATGTATTTATAGAAAAGTAAGAGGATTTATACCTTTAGCTAACGGAGACAAAGTTATATAATGTACAATGGCTCCACCAGCGCTTTCGCCAAAGATAGTGATATTTGTTGGGTTTCCACCAAACTTTGATATATTTTTTTGGACCCATTGTAATGCCATAACCACATCCTTCAGACCTTGATTGCCTGTTGCTACTTTGTCATCGAGATTTAGGAAACCTGAAGAAATTATTAAATTTCTTTCCTTTTTTGCAAAATCGGTTCGTTTGTACTAAAAATGGTATATATTTACCCTTACAAATCCCCCTTCAATGACTTTCTCCTTCACATATATTATAGAGGTTATCCTCCTGAATAACCTTCAGAAAGAACCTTTGTTTATTAAAAAGTTATAAACAAATATAACTGAGAAATAAAACATCAGTTTGTGTCAGTACTAAGATAAGTAATTTGCTGATATGTATGTATGGACAGTACACATGTAGGCGGAAGAGGGGCTAAAACCTTCTGAAGATTACTCAGGAGAACGGTCTTACACACAGGTCTGGAAACTCGTACCGATTTTGGTGGTAGAGAATGGTCGTTTTAAGCGAGGAAGAATTTAGTTCACGGCGTTGTCACTATGTATCGTTGTCATCGCAAAGTATAGATGGTAACCCATGGTAACATATGGTAACAACCTTTTAATTGCTTTTAATTCAAGTGCATTTTTGAGAATGACATGTGCTCCGTGACTACGCTTTTTCTTCTTCGAATTCGTGGCTACGCGAACGATTAGTTACTGAAAGGTCGACCATCATGGTTCGATCCCGGCCTTCATCGACCTCATCCCGTGTATTCCTCGAATAAGAGGAGGATTTTCTGTTAAGGGAATAAAAGTTTAAGAAGAGATTCCTCGTTTAAGAGGAAGGGTATTTTAGTGGATTTCGGTGAATTAAATTTTTCAGAATAATGACGAACTTTTGCGTAGTTTCAAACTGCAAAACGGGATACAAACCTCTAAAAGTAAGACGGTCAACTTTTAAAGTCTCCAAAAAAATAAATTTATTTAAAAAATGGCAAATAGCGATTCCGGGCAATATAAAATTAAAATCGTCCCATTACGTGTGTGAGAAACACTTTGAAGAACGATACATCAACATCAGACAGTGGCTTAAACGTGATTCGAATGGCAAAATTATTGCAGAGGTAAGTTTTTCTTATTTATTTTATTATTTCTAACAAAACATACATATGATACAATGGTATATGAATTAATATATGGTATATACATATGTTACATATAGTTGCACAATGAGAATGTATTTCTTATTTATTTTTACCGTCGAGTTATTATTATACCAGAATTAATAATATTCTGGCCTTCGATCATGTTTCTTGACGATAGTGATACATGATGGGTATATTCACACAAAGTGTTCAAACAAAGTGTCAACATTTCTCATGTCAAATCAACAAAAATAATAATTTTTTTACATTACCCATATAAGTTAATGCTAATATCGTCGACGTGACGGTGATGTTTGTTATGCTACGCTAGCGCCCCTCTTCCCGCGGTGGATGTTTTCTTTCCCAATATGTGAAGAAGGTCATTGAGGGGAAGTTTGTATGGGTAAATATTTACCCTAGGACGTTTTCCTTGTCAGTATGAGTACTATCTATTCAGTAAGTCTTGAACTTTTTTTTTATACCCTGATAAACATCGTGAGATTCGATAATATGTCTTTGAATCTCTCAACTCGTCGGCTCGTGTATAGATACACGGTCTGTGTCTCTTGATATCCCAGACAGCACGCATGTCCAAAAACAAGATATAAGATGTCTAAAAGACATTGTTAGAACTTTGCGAGAATCGCAAACGCGCAGCAGGTTATCTTATATGAAAGGATCGAGGAATATACTAGTAACAGAATTTATTAGTATTACAAGTACTTAGCACGCGCTCGTGAGACGGACACCCAGAACACACTGCTCAAGAGACTGCACGCAACTGACTTAAAACAAAGAGACAAAAGAAAGTTCAAATTGGCGAAGCTAACGCGTCTCGCCGCCGCCGCAAAAAAGAACTACTAGCCGCGTTTTCCGCCTTACCGACACGAAAAACCTACTGCTTCAATAGACATCTTTTAGATGTCTTACGAAAAGATGGCTAAAAGACGTCTAAAAGATGTCTTATGTCCCGATTTTGGACATGCTGTCTGGGATACTTTTATCGATTTATCTAACATCTAATTAGTATGTGTAAAACTGTTTTTATATTGCGACATGAATGTAAGCAGA
This sequence comes from Temnothorax rugatulus, assembly GCA_035220575.1. Lineage (NCBI taxonomy): Eukaryota > Metazoa > Arthropoda > Insecta > Hymenoptera > Formicidae > Temnothorax > Temnothorax rugatulus. The sequence continues at coordinate 4,549 of JASTWL010001244.1, forward strand.
AATTCTGGTAATTCTATAGGAAAGCAGTAAAGTGACTATCTATTATAAGCGATTTATTTAAAATAAAAATCTGAAATGTTGAGGAAAAAAATAGGAGCGTGTGATATGCAGTGATTTATAGATCGAATTTGAGTAACTTACCAAGAACACCTAATCTATAATTTAAAGTAACCAGCACCACATCTTTTTGGACGATATAATCAGGACCATATATGATTGCATTGCCACTTCCCGTAAAAAAACCGCCCCCGTGTATCCATACCATCACAGCCCGTTTCTCCGCAGGGTTAAGATCCGTGGTATATACGTTAAGATACAAACAATCTTCATCGCCAACTATTTCACGGCTAAAGATATCGAGTTGAACAGCAACGTTTCCATATTTAAAAGCATCTCTGTCGCCAGACCATGGTTCCGGCGGTACCGGATCCTAAATAAAAAATTGTTTTTGAATAATGAGCTAACTTAATATGTGAACAATATGTAAAAGAATCAAGAAACACGAGCCAAGTATACTCTACCAAAACATCCTTTAATATGAGCAAGATGCTACAGCCTATTCTTTGGTAATTACCCACACAGCAAAATATATCTGAGATGTAGCCAGATATCTTTATGCCTACAATTTTAAGTTAAATCTGAGATATCTTATTTTCAGATATTTACAGAATATCTACAGGACATCATTACTCGATATCACATTATATCTTTGAAAACCCGGGAAAAAAAACCTCTTATTTATTTATATTAGTTTATATTAGTTTATATTAGTAGATATATGATTATATATGATCATATAAGAAATGGAAAATATACCCGGGAAAAAAACCTCTTATTTATTCATATTAGTTTATATTAGTTCATATTAGTAGATATATGATTATATATGATCATATAAGAAATGGAAAATATAATCTTAAACAATATTATATGGCCATATATGAGAGTATATAATTATACATATATGGCCATATATGAGCATATATGATTATATACTCAGGAAAAAATACCTCTTATTTGTTCATATTAGTAAATATATAATTATATATGGTCATATAAGAAATGGAAATATAATCTTGAACAACATTAGGTGGCTACCCGGGAAAAAAAGATTATATATAATTATATATAATTATATATAAATATATATGATTATATGTGATTATATATGAAATTTGGTGCTTCATATAAAATTATATATGGGTCCATATATCATTATATATGGGCATATATAATTCCAAATATAACTGGATATGAACAATAGATCATATATGTACTCATGTATGGATACATATAAGATTCATATGGAAGTATAATGATTATATATGATTATATATGATTATATATAATTATACAGACGATTAAAATATATTTAAATATATATAAATGTTTCATATACAATTTGACATGATTATATATGAGTTCATATAATTTATATATAAGAAGCATTTATCCATGTAGATTATATATGATTATATATAAACTTTAAATTCGAATTATCCAATAGATGGCATTCGATAGGATTCGTTTCTCGTATTTAAAATTTGACGAACAGTAATATAAAAAAGGTATCAATTAAGAGACACGGCACTGTCTCACGTCAAGCTGTGTCAAGTTATATTATATGGAATAAATCATTTCACTTTTGATTCTACAGCTTTTGAAAAAATATACATCTTAATTTATCAATGCTTTATTATCGAAGTTAACAGTTCTTTTTTAATATATATTGACTATATATGGTCATATATAATTATATATATTTACATATATATAATATCATTATATATGCTCATATATGCTTATATATAATTATATATAATTATATATGATCATATAGAAACAAATTTCATACATAATTGTATTATATATAATCATATATATTTATATATAATTATATATAATCTTTTTTTCCCGGGTATAAACCTCTTTAAGTATAACTTTATATAGTAATATATGGTCTTATATACTAGTATATTATCATGTGTGATCATGTAAAAGTATATTTATAAGGTTAAAGATAATCATATATGAATATATACTCTATAATGGATCTATCCATATAAATTTGTATAACTGTTATAAATATTCTTCTAGTATATTATTTTGCTTGACAATATCAAATTAATATGAAATATATTATTTCTAGTTTCAGTTTACACAATTGCGTTTTAAGTCCGACAAAGTCCATATTGGCACGCAGTGCCAATTGAAAAAAACTGAAACATGTATTTAATAATAATTGATTGTGAAATATTATTAAGCATCAAGATCCGCTTCGACCGAAAACGGCACTTCTCATTGCTTATGTTATTTTAAGTTTTCTTTTTTTCTAATTTTGCATAAGATACTTAATTTTTTTAATTGACATATTAATTTTTATTAAATATTTTCGTAAACAGTGAAACGAATTACCAGTAATAATTCGTGAAAAAAATGTTTTATATAATATATATTATAGTTCTTATAAACAAATATATTAATCGTATTATTTTGCAAACATACCTTATAATTTAAACTGAAAATAATATAATCGTATATGAAATGATATAGTCATATAAGATTATATATGATCAGATCAGAATATTGCATCTCAAAGTATTCGATAGATGGCATTCGATGTGATCTGTTTCTCGTATTTAAAATTTGACAAACAGTGTTATAAGAACGGCATCAAAAAGACAGACACTGTCTCGGGCTATTCTCGCGCGACGCTGTCTTGGAGTGACACAATTTTTGTATCAGTTATATTGTGAAGTCCACTCTTATAATAAAGTGGCACGCTTAAAAAATAACATTTGAAAATATATAACAATTTTCTAAAACTTATTTAAATATATATGTCCTGTGACGTGACATTGTCGCGTCCACCGCTCAGACGATAGCTCGGCCGAGGGGAAGGGCGGGGATGGCGCTTCGACACGAGTAGGGGAGGGCTAATTGCGCTAATAATCGTTATTCTTTATACTTTATGTAAGTTAGATGTAAGTGCGACAGGTGGTGCCGGAGCGTGGGATCAACGACGGAGATCTGTGACGACTTTCATGTCGCAACGAGGGAAGGACGGACGCTTGGGGAGCGCTAGGCGAAGTGGTTGGCCGACGGGCGGGCCACTGGGGCCCACCGCCGCGGAAGCGCAGGAAATGTCTCGCCCAGCACATCTAAGCCCGCCGCAGCAGAACGAAGGGTACGGCACCGCTACTGCAGAGCGGGTGCACGACCCAGGCGTCTCCCCCGACGGTACCAAGGGCACCAAACAGCGTAGCCGCGGCCTGGCCAGCCCGGCTAATCCTGAAGTGGGCCCACGCGCTGACAGCAAATCGAAAATACCGCGGGCAGGCAGCGGACTGAGCGGTGCCGCGAGCAGAGCGGCACGCGCCACATTACGGCAGGGCGGAAAATTGCGAGCTTGAGGCGCATGCGCGGGGGCCCAGCGTGGTCCCGCCGGGCCAGCCGCTCGTCACTGTCGAATCAGGGTGCTGTCCCATGGACATCGGAATTATCGGAAAACGGAATCGGAAAGGTGGGATGGTGGGGAGCTAACCAATCAGAAAGATTCCGTTGCGTGTTTCCACACCTGGGTTCCCCATGGCGATCATTTTTCGGAACGGAATTCATACATGCGCGTAATTCAAATATCTGGCAGTCACTGGCGATTAAAGAGTGTTGTAATATAAGTTAATTGCTGTTGTATTTATATATTTATTTTGATTGAAAAAGAGGAATATGATGTCATCTGCTGTAAGTATTGTAATTATGAGATACGTATGCTAAAAGTTATGTTATATTAGGTTATAATGTTGATGTATTGATGGTCTAGCGTACATTTCTAGCCTAACATACATATACGCAATATGCTTATAGTAGTTTCAATTTGTTAAAGACAGTATATATAATAAGAATAGTACATTATATTTTGTTTATAAGTATGTTTTATTTTATAGAAATAAAAAAATAAAAGCGAAAATTATTTCTTCTGAAAATGATAATGGAGTGGCTGGAGCCATAGAACAGCAATGGGAGAAGGCATTACATAATGATTTTTGAAAATTAATTTATGGATTCATACTTGTATAATGTCTACAATATTTTTTTGTAAAACTTTAAGTATAATATAATATATGATATAAAATAGATATCCTCTTAATTATTTAAAGATGTATGTCGCTTATGTCAAAATAAAGGGATAAAGCTGAAATTTACAGAGATTGCAAATTTAACACAGATTTTTGGGATATATAAGTGCACAATCTCTGTAAATTTCAGCTTTATCCCTTTATTTTGACATAAGCGACATACATCTTTAAATAATTAAGAGCTGGATATCTTTTATATCATATATTATATTATACTTAAAGTTTTACAAAAAAATATTGTAGACATTATACAATTATGAATCTATAAATTAATTTTTAAAAATCATTATGTAATGCCTTCTCCCATTGATGTTCTATGGCTCCAGCCACTCCATTATCATTTTCAGAAGAAATAATTTTGCTGTTTTCGCTTTCATTTTTTTATTTCTATAAAATAAAACATACTTATAAACAAAATATAATGTACTATTCTTATTATATATACTGTCTTTAACAAATTGAAACTACTATAAGCATATTGCGTATATGTATGTTAGGCTAGAAATGTACGCTAGACCATCAATACATCAACATTATAACCTAATATAACATAACTTTTAGCATACGTATCTCATAATTACAATACTTACAGCGGATGACATCATATTCCTCTTTTTCAATCAAAATAAATATATAAATACAACAGCAATTAACTTATATTACAACACTCTTTAACCGCCAGTGACTGCCAGATATTTGAATTACGCGCATGTATGAATTCCGTTCCGAAAAATGATCGCCATGGGGAACCCAGGTGTGGAAACACGCAACGGAATCTTTCTGATTGGTTAGCTCCCCACCATCCCACCTTTCCGATTCCGTTTTCCGATAATTCCGATGTCCATGGGACAGCACCCTCAGCCGCAGCCGAGGAGCCACCCCCGGAAAAGTGTCCCGACGCAGCCGAGCAGCAGCGGACGACTTTGTAAGATCTCCACTCCGGTACTACCATTGTAATTGGAGCTCGATCTCGGCCGGAATCCTAACTGTCGCGCGTGCTTATCGATTAGATTACCGCCGTATCGATCAGGTTATATCCTGCACGTGGCTACCGGCTCCCGCTGTTGCGAGTGCCGGTGAAATTACCTTTGCATTTCAGCGGAGGGTGTGATCGCGAAGCGGCCGAGATCGGACCCGGAAAGGTCTCATAAAGCCTTCCTCGGGAGCTCACGCGGCCGACAGTCAATTCGTGTGCATGTGTGAAATTGCGTGGTCGTGAATAGAGGCGTATCGTGTGCGTTGGGTGATATTGCGTGTTCGGGAACGGTCGCGTTATCGTGGATTATCGTGTATATTGTCGCGGATGTGTCGCGCTATCGTGGATTATCGTGTATATTGTCGCGGATGTGTCGCGTTATCGTGGATTATCGTGTATCTTGTCGCGGATGTGTCGCGTTGCCGTGGATTGTCGTGTATATTGTCGCGGATGCATCGAGTATCGGGGTATAGCGTATAGCGGACCGCGTGTTTCGGGAGGTATTGCGCCGTACTCGCGGAGAGCTTCGCGGATATTTTGCGTCGCCTTCGTGCGGGCAAGTATCGTCGCGCTCGCTCTGCGGGGAGTTTCGCGGCCATGTGGCCGAGATAATCCGGTATCGTCGTGTGGAGTCGTGAGACGATGAGAATCTCGCGGACGTTCGAGTCGTCATCGCGGGCATTCGGTGTCGCCGGATGAGCTCGATCGAGGCATTGCGTTGCCTACTCGCGGTTTCGTCGTGTATCCGCGTATGTGTCCTCGCGGACCGTTTATCATGTATTAGCGTGCGTGCCTTTGAGGGCTATTTACCGTGCATTCGCGTATGTGTCCCCGCGAACCTGCCGTGCCTTCGCGAAGGGGAATTTGCGTATTTATTTGAGTTTTACTCCGTTTCGCATTTGTTCGTTGCGTGATTACCGCGTTCTGTTTCGTTTCATATTGATTCCTGGCATTTATATACACCATACCATATGAAATATATTATTACTCTTTATTTTATTATTTATTATGTGTCGATTGCGCTACGCTCCTTCCTCACCTCCCTCGATAAAGGACTGACGCCCTGAGTTGGCGTTGCGGACTCGCGTATAGAATTGAGTTAGCGAAACGTGGTGCGCGTAATCGCACCTGGCGCCCATTGGAATATTCCGTCGGGAAAATACGCGGATACCGGGAGCTATCGTCTGTCTGTCGGGTAATTTGCGGCATCGCCCCTTCGGCTAGCGAGACCGAAGGAAAACGGGTCGCAGTCCTTATATATAATCTTATATAATCATATATGACCATATAAACTCTTATCAGGCCAAAATTCATATATGATAAGATAGCTTCTTATATGAGCATATAACACACTATAAGAGATATTTTTTATATGTCCTTATATAATCTTATATAATCATATATGAGCTTATGCGGCCAAAATTCATGTATGAGCATATAAGACCGCTTCTTATATAAACATATAAGATATTATAAGGGTTTTTTTTTCCCGGGAAAGACATCTCTGTAACATTTGCATTCGAATATATGGCCGATTCATAGTTAGCTCTTATATTTTATAAAGATCAACTCAAGTTTATTCGTAGCCAATAAAACATTCCGAGAGGACTTGGACGCCGTACCGATTCGTCCCGGCGAAAGCCACACGCCGCGAGGGAACTTAGAAAATTTTCACTCAGGCGGCGCCAAAGGTAACGACCGCGGCGCGAAAGCAACACGCCGCGAGGGGACTTATAAAACTTTTGCTGGAGGTAACGACTGTGGCGCGAAAGCAACATGCCGCGAAGGAACTTGGAAAATTTTTGCTCGGGCGAGCGCTAGTAACATGCGCTGCCGCGACGCGGCTAGATGCGCCAGTACCTTCTCGTAAGCAAAAATTCTTACGCACTAGGATAAAAGGCGAGTCTGTGAGATATTTGGTATTGAAGCATAATTTTGAATTTATTGCAAATTCTTACGAAAAGAATTTCTTTTATATTTGAAGAACTCAGAATTGGTGACATAAAAATGAATTTCTTATGAACTCTTAAGAATCATTTTAGAACAGAGAATAAATACGGAAAAAGAATTAATTTTATAAATCAAGAATTCTTCTTTTCTTCTTGCTATTTGGGTTTTACGTAACATATCTGTTGTTAAATGAGGCATAGATATCCGACATATATGCAGAATCAGATATCATATCTGGAGATGAAATTATCATGGCTTTTTATGATCTTGGAGATATCTTGAGATATTCTCATGATATCATGCGCAATCAGATATTCCGTTATTCAGATATCTTCTAGATATCTTGGAGATATATTTTGCTATGTGGGTATATGCATATTAGCGGCGACCTCTCACCGATTTCAAGCCTGACATATATATGTTATCAAGGTCATTCTCCTGATCTTCAAAAGATTTTAGCCGTCGCTTGTTGTTTATTAAAAAGTTATTGACAAAAGAAGTTTCATAAATAAAACATAATTTTTGTTTGCTTATATAGAAACCACATATGCGTAAGCGGGGGTTCCTGTGTATATCAACGAACGAAAATTACGTTTTATTTATGAATCTTCTTTTGTTAATAACTTTTTAATAAACAACGAAGTTCTGACTCTCCTCCGTCCATCCGAGAAAAAAATATGGTTAAATGTAACAATATATTATTAGATATGAAAAGATATAATTTTATATGAATTTTATATGATTATTATATATAATCAGATCCGCGCGAAATTTGGCGCAATATGATCATATCTTTATGTAATCATATTTGAATTGATTTTATATATGACAACAGATCTGTCATATAGAGTCCTTATAGATAATAGAGAAGCGACATTGAGGAAATAGTCTGATTGGCTAACTAAATCACGTGGTTCAGCGACGTATTGTTTCTTTTGGGGAGATCCCGTTTGCCTACAAAACAATTGCCTACTGCTTCGTTTGCACACACCGTATTGCACACAATCCCGATTGCATACATTCCCATTTGCACACAGAGCGATTGCCTACAGGCATTATTGTGCACATGTCGCTTTGTCTACACGATCATATTGCACACAGCGCATTGCACACACGACCGTATTGCACACGGCGCATTGCACACACAACCGTATTACACACAGCGCATTGCACACACGACCGTATTGCACACACGGTCGTGTTGCACACACAACAGTGTTGCACACACAACCGGGTAAATCTGAAGAATAGTGGCCTCCTCACCGATTTCTTATAAATTATAAGTTACAAAGCGAGGTTCACGTGCATGGGGGAGGGTGCAGGGGGGGCAAAGCCCCCCCGCCCACGCATGTACTTTGATATGTTGTATAAGATATGTTCATCATTGAAAGCTAATTGTAAGTGATATGCATTATAAGTATACATATATTTCAAATTCGCGCACTTTTGCATGCGCGTGCGGCCACTGAGCATACGCATATGGCCACAGGGCATGTTCGTAGTCACTACATCTCGTCGGTATGGCAGGAACCATAACCTGATTCCAGTCAACTTTTACGTTTAATATCTCGCTTCGCGGGGCAGAGCGACACTTTTTTCAGCCAGATTCTTTCGTTTCACGCAAAAACGCGTCGATTAAGCCTAAGTTCAACGAAATCGGTGAGGAGGCCACTATTCTTCAAATTTACCCGGTTGTGTGTGCAACACTGTTGTGTGTGCAACACGACCGTGTGTGCAATACGGCCATGTGTGTAATACAGTCGTGTGTGCAATACGGTCGTGTGTGCAACACGGCCGTGTGTGTAATACGGTCGTGTGTGCAATACGGTCGTGTGTGCAACACGGCCGTGTGTGTAATACGGTCGTGTGTGCAATACGGCCATGTGTGTAATACGGTCGTGTATGCAATACGGCCGTGTGTGCAATACGGTCGTGTGTGCAATGCGCTGTGTGTAATAACAGCCATATGTGCAATGCGCTGTGTGCAATACAGCCATGTGTGCAATGCGTTGTGTGCAATACAGCCGTGTGTGCAATACGCTGTGTGCAATACAGCCGTGTGTGCAATGCACCGTGTACAATACGATCGTGTGTGCAACACGGTTGTGTGTGCAATACGGTCGTGTGTGCAATATGGTCGTGTGTGCAATGCGCTGTGTGTAATACGGTCGTGTGTGCAATGCGCCGTGTGCAATACGGTCGTGTGTGCAATGCGCTGTGTGCAATATGATCGTGTAGACAAAGCGACATGTGCACAATAATGCCTGTAGGCAATCGCTCTGTGTGCAAATGGGAATGTATGCAATCGGGATTGTGTGCAATACGGTGTGTGCAAACGGAGCTGTAGGCAATCGTTTCGTAGGCAACCGGGGCCCTCCCGTTTCTTTTACTACGCTAAAATAAATCAGATTTAATGTTTGTAATACAGATATAGACGGTCTGTTTCTTGCAAACCCGGGAAAAAAGGATTAAATCTGACTAGATCAAATTATCTGGTTATCTCAGCAGATCAAATTTTATCTGGTCAGATATGCTCAGATATGACTTCTCATTATATATGTTCGTATACAACTATATATAACTATATATGAGGTGTAATCTGGTTTTCGACGGCTCAGATCGGACCATATCTGCTCCAATCGAACCATATCTGTGATTGAATTTCATCGAAACAGTCCAGATCTGACTGTATCTGTTTAGATATAATCATATCTATACTCGAATGCGATCCAAACATTACCTCTGACCATATCTGTCCAGATATAAGTCGAACTGAGATTGTGTTTGATCGAAAACTGTTCAGGTCTGACGATATCTGGCCATGTTTAACTATAATAAATTAAATGTTCGATGATCGATATTCGTCTAGTGTGATATTTTAATATATAAATATGAATTTATTTACACATAGCAAATTAAAGATATTTAATTAAATATCTTTGATATAATTATATAAAAATAAATTATGATAAAGATATAATTTGCAGAAAATAAGTATTTTTTTTATAAACAAAAAAATGTTAGTTATTTGTTATAAAAGCATTTTCATCAATTCACCTTATATCTAAAATACAAAAGACAATCATAGAAATATAAGTTATTTCGTACATTGTAAGCTTATAGATGATAAACAAAAGTGAAAAAATTCTCAATTTGATTATTTAATAGCTAGATTACATTAAAAATTTTTGTTGAAATTATTTGGAGACTTGCATAAATAATTACCAACTTGAATAAGAATTATTAGAGACTTTACATTTTTTACTTTAATTAATAAGAATTATTTAGGGGGAGTTCCCCTAACGCAAGACGGTTCCTAGCCCCGGACATGCCAATATCTATGCATGTACAAACGCGATCGTGTCGCTGCCGTGGCGGAAAGGTAGAGGAAGGTGAGCGATAGTCACTATCGCGACACGATCGCGTTTGTACATGCCATGCATAGATATTGGCGTGTCCGGCGCTAGGTGCCGTTCGGCGTTAGGGAAACTCACCCTACTGGTTATACAGAGTGTAACAAAAAGGTCGGGACACTGGATTATTTCGGAAAGATGACGTTTTCGAAAGAAATGTTTTATACAAAAGTTGTAGGGTGCCAAGTTATCTATTATGTGGTTATATTTGGTTTGACCTTGAACAATCTTGGGAAAGTTACATCAAGGTCACATTGAGATCTTTAAACGGAGACCCCTATTTTTTATGTCGATATTCTTGTAACCCTTGTCGAGACGTTTTCAAAACACTTAATAAAGCTCTGTTTTGTTAAGAATTTTCTGAGATATTTCAAAGGACCCCGCAGAATTCTTATGGGAAATGGCTTTCGGCTAATTTTTCTGAAAATTTGATATGTGGTAGTTCTCAACACATAGAACAAAAGTGTCAATAGCCCCAAGGTCCGATCACGGGTAGTTTTCGAGATACAGCACTCCAAAGTTGAACTTTTTATACCTTATTGCAGCGTAGTGCGGGTGCAGTCGATGTTGATATACGATGCTGCTTACGATTAAGGTGGGTGTACCAGGTGCTTGTGTGTGTGTGTTAACCCAGGCACACAAAAAAAGAAAAGTTGTCTGAACAGAATACTCCACTAGGCTATCTTTAGGTATTTTGACGCGCTGAACACGAATCCGTCGTCAGATTAATCCCAGCACGCATGGGTTTCGAGTAAATCACGAAAAATGACTAAAAATCGTGAAAAAGCCGATTAAGGGATATCAGCAATAAAGGAAAAAATTTATTTGGACCGGATCAAGCCTTATCCTCACGTATTTTGACGCGCTGAACACGAATCTGGCATTGGTTGAGCTGCCTGACCCCCTCCAATTTGAGTATTTTGAAAAAATGCAGGAGATGATTCAAGCCCCAGTCTGATCAGTTGAAATAATTCCGTTATCTCGAATGAAGAAATGTATACTTTAATCTATTGTTCTGTTTACTATAGTTTATGTTTGTAACAGTAACGTACTCTTTTATTCTCGAACGACCTGTGCAGTGGGTTTCTGACTCTTTTCAAACTACTGTCGCGTTAAGTTACTCTTTTCAGCAACCAACAGTAGTCCGCCATCATGTTAACATCCCATCTGCCCTGGTATCTTCTTTCAATTTCTTTCATATCTTGATGGAAGCGTTCATCCTGCTCCTCACTGTAATCACCTAAGTTTTCAGGAAAATATTCCAGGTGGGAATCCAAGAAATGTAATTTGAGATTCATCAAACACCCCAAGTGCTCGTAGTTTTCTACCATTTCTGCTACGATAACATCATAGTTCTGACTCTGGTGGTTTCACGCAAGTCTTCCAATAGCACACTCAACCACATTGAAAGAAAGTTATGAAAGCGTGCGATACGTTTTGGAGAGAATCAGATATGCAGAGCACAAGTGGCAAGTTTGCGGTGATTTCAAAATCATATGTATCATCCTGGGACAGCAATCAGGATTTACAAAATATCCCTGCTTCTTGTGTCTATGGGACAGTAGAGATCGTAAAAATCACTACAAACAGAAACAATGTTATTTGCAACGTTATGGCACTCCCATTTCAACATTACTGAAATTTCGGAATCGTGGTCAAAGTATGTTCATAATGATGTTCTATACAACATTAAGAACTACATATTTAACAACATTACAAGTTCTAGAATATCGTTGCAATAACATTGTAATAATGATTTTTTGCTTACTGGGCAGTCAGTATATAGATCTTTTTAAACCCTACAACTTTTGTCTAAAACATTTTTTTGCGAAACTGATATTTTTCGAGATATTTTGGAACCCCGATATTTTTTCCTCACCCTGTATATACAATATATACATATATATAAAACATCAGATACATTTAGAAAACATATGTATATAAAGCATATATGAAACAATACGTGTTATCTGAATATAATATTATCCAATGTATTTTTAATATTTCCAAAAATAATACTACAATATATTTGTCACAGATATATATCTAACATTGATCGAAATGTTTATAATAAATATCTATTATTATAAGTACCTGACGTCTGTCTATATGTCTGTCTGTCTGTCTGACCGCGAACTACTCATTCGTTAATGGACCGAATTTTAAAGAATTGTATATAAAACAGGGGTAGAATTTTCCGGGGAGTGCTATAAAGTGTATAATTTTTTGTTACCGATTTTTTGGAAGCCGGTATCGAAATTTTTCCAATTTTTCGGGAATTAATTGACCAAATCTTAAAGAATTATATATGAAATAGGGGTAGAAAGAACTAAAGAATGTAATAGAATTAGAAAAATTGTTAATAATAAAAGGGTTTTTGATTTCTGTTTAAAAAATGTACGTGATTGCTCTAATTTCCGCAAATTTTGAGATATCAAGCTGAATTTCTTTTTATGGATAATTTTTTGTTACTGATTTTGGAACCGGTTTCCAAAAAATCGGTTATGAAAAATTATAAACTAACCCGAAAACTTACGTATTAGTTCTCGAGAAATTAGTTTCAAACCGGTTTCAAAATTTTTCAAATTTTTCGGGGATAATGATGTGTATAATTTTTCGTTTCCGATTTTTTTGGAAACCGGTACCGAAATTTGTCTAATTTTTTGGGAAAAAGTATATTACGTATATGTAATTTTTCGGGAAATAATAAGTATCTATTAAGTATATATAGCGAACTACTTATGCATTAACCGATTTTCTTGAAACTGCGAGTTTAATTTTTCATTAATGTACCGATTTTTTTGAAACTGGTGCTAAAATTTTTCCAATTAAACGGGGATGGGTTTAATTTTTCATTAATGGACCTGACGTCTGTCTGTCTGTCTGTCTGTCTGTCTGTCTGTCTAAAAAATTTTGGTAACGGCTTCCAAAAAATCGGTAACGAAAAATTATACACTTTATAGCACTCCCCGGAAAATTCTACCCCTACTTCATATACAATACTTTGAAATTCGGTTCATTAATGAATGAATAGTTCGCGGTCAGACAGACATACAGACGTCAGGTACTTATAATAATAGATATTGTTAGTAATAATTTTTGTATTATTCCAAAACTTTTATGAAAAATCTTTATAAAATACTTACTACATATTTTTGGAAAATAAATTTTGAAAATATTTATAAATATTTATCATAAATATTCATAAATATTTTGTGGTGTCTAGGATTAGTAACATAGGAATCTATTTTTCGCTCTATTAAATCCAATCGTCATTTGTTAATTTAAAATTAATTGATTACAATTAGTCATATTATAAAACAGAATTATATTAAGTTGGTAAAAATGTCAGGATGTAATATTCAATGGTAACAGTCCAACCTATTTGTTATTTTAATATTTAATATTTCATATTTATCGAAATTTCTAAATAGATTGATTTTCCCAAACAAGTGTACATTTTTTCCAGAACACGCCAGGAATGACAAATATAATAAATTAAGAGAAAGATTCAAATTGAAAAATGTTTTCAATATATACATATATATCATTATTCATGGCTATAGCTATACATACACAGTAGTTATACTAGGCCGATTCCAACTCGGGAGCAATGAGGGGGGGTGAGGGAGGGGGGGGGGTATCGGATTGCGCGGGGGTGAGGGGGAGGGGGGCGGAGGCGGGGTATCGGGTTACACAAGGGTATCGGATTTCAAGGGTATCGGGTTACACAAAGGTATCGGGTTACACAAGGGTATCGGGTTACACAAGGGTATCGGATTTCAAGGATATCGGATTACGCGGTGACTCACCAGGATGACTCATATCCGGGATGACGTCACCGGGATGACTCACCGCGCGCATGACTCACCTGCGCGCGAGTAGGGCCGCGCGGGGGGGGGTCCGCGTTCGCGCCGCGGGGTCCGCGTGGGGTGCGCGGTCGCGCCGCGGGGTCCGCGTGGGGTGCGCGGTCGCGCCGCGGGGTCAGCGTTCGCGCCGCGGCCGCTAGGCGGCGCACAATGGGTAGGACTAACTCGATAGCGCGTACTGCGTAGGAGCGTGTTTCGTCGGTCGGTCGGTCGGTTATGTCGATGACGCGTCGAACTTGTCGGAACCTGTTCGTCGTAAACAACATTTTTCTAGGAAAAAGGGGGTGTTATCGCGTAGACTAAACAATCTAACTACGCAGTACGCGAGACAAAGGAAGAAATGACGTCATCGGGACGACGATCGACCCGATAACGCGTCGAAGCGATGTTAAAAAAATATAGGTAGGGATGGACATGCACGCAAGTAAATTACATCGTTCATTTAGTTGTAAAAAAGCCTGTTTATATTTAACTCTTCTTCTTTTTTACATAATATTTCTTACGTACTAAAAACTAAACCTGCGAGCTCACAATCGATGAGCTGATTTGTATTGAATGCATCGCTAGCGTATATTGCATTCGACACTTCCTTAGGATCCGTTACAGTGGACGCGATATCGGAGAACTGCGCAAACTTTGCATCGACTGCCGCGAGTATTCTGAACAATTGATCGAATAGTGCATCGATGCACCGATCGAGATCGAACATACGGTGCAACGTCGATTCGGTCATTATCAAGCGTACGTTTGCAGATTCGAGACGTATGAGTTTGACGTTATTGACTGACGTACGAACTCTCACCGTTAGCGGTCCAACGTTTATAAAACTGTGGATATCTTTGATATAGTCATTGCGAAGGAAATTTTGAATGTTCAATCGTTGCTCGTAGAGTCCCTTCCACGTTTCGAGAGATAACAGCAGTTCCTTTCTTCGATGATCTCCCACGGCGATCTCCACGTAACTCGGTGGGCCCACGTTGATGCCAATTTCGAGGAATTTGTATTCCGTAGCTGTCAACGCGTATCGTCTGCTGAGTATACGAACCGCGCGACGCTCCAACGAAATGCTGTATGAAAGAAATGAAATCAGTTTTTTTCGTAAGTATTACAATTTGCAAAGATATAAAAAACTTACCTATTACATCTGTTCTCACACGACTGAGGTTCAACGTCGTGAATCGGCACGTAATAATTCACGGCATTCGCGCGTTTTCCACCATTGTTGCTGCTGCTGCTTGCGCTTCCTTCAAAGGAGAAAATTTTTTCCTCTAGGCTCTGAGAAGTTGACCGTCAGTACGAGCGATCGCGACAAGACTGATCGTATAAAATTAATCGAGTATACGCGACAATTCCAAAAGTAACGATGTGGTGGGGGAAAGGGGGAGGGGGAATTAATGTTTCTAGAACTGCGCTGTGGAAAATTTTAGACAATCTACGCAGTACGCGAGACATGTTGTCGCGTTTCCTGCAGGAGCTATTATTTTGTCGGTTTTGTCGATGACGCGTCGAACCTGCCGGGACACGTTTCGCGGGCGCCGTAAACAAATTTTTTCAAGGAAAAGGGGGTGTTATCGCGTAGACTAAACAATATCGCACAATTTTTGCGACGCAGTACGCGAGACAAAGGAAAAGATCTTTTAAGATTCAATCGGAGCTAGAGAGAGGGCAAAGGGTATATAACGAGGGACGAAGCGTCAAGCCGCAGTAGCAGTATGATTTGAGAGCATATGTGCAGCGATACATCGGTCGAGAAGTATCGCGGTTTATTTTATGGTTGAACACGTCGCGTGCAAGTGCTCCGTGAAAGAGTCTGTGTGAAGTGATTGAATAAAAGAACTGGTGCAAAATAGGGGGCAAACATGGAACATGTGGAGCAAACCGAACGCGATCTATTGGAGCTGTCCGACCAAGTCGATACCTTGGGTGAATTTTTCACATGGGCGCTGCAATGCGCGGAATTCGTCGAGCAGCTCGAGACACGCAGTAGTGCCAAACGTCCGCGGCTCTCGATCGGGCAGAGGCAATCGTTGGTTGCCAGAATCGCGCGACTCGAGGGTGCGAAGTCGCGATTGGAAAGACAATTCATCCGTAGCGGTGGTGATTATGCGGACGCCGGTAGCAGTGGTGACACGCGCGTGGCAGAACTCGTATGGCGGGAGATAGATGCCGCGTTCGAAACGCGGATAATGACCGGTGCGGTAATTAATACAGACCATATAGAACCGCGACAGTTTTTAGAAGACGCCTGCAGCGTAGTGCTCAAGCGAGTGCGGGACATAATAAAAACACATAACTGTGTTAAAGTGAAGACCGCGTTCAACGGGGAGTTTGTGGCGGGCGATAAACGTGCCAATAAGAGTCTGAACACAAAAAACAAAGAACTCTGTAGCACATCGATCTTGCGCGAGTGGTACGAGCGGCACGTTATCGAGCCCACATTAGCGTCCCTCGAGGAGTTCCAGGAACGCGACAGTGGATGGGCGTTGACGCTAATCCTCAATTTGACGGTCAACGTCAACAAATACAATCCATTGCGCGCGGGGTGTCACTTGAAATTGCCTCGAGACATTAAATTGAAGAACGCGGTAATCAACGTGCTGTCTATGGACAATGCGTGTTTTGCGTGGGCAGTGGTCGCCGTCTTACATCCAGCTGAGATAAATTCAGATCGGGAATCATCATACCCGCATTATTCAACAGTCCTGAATTTATGAGACATTGAGTTCCCGATGACGTTGAAACAGATCAAACAGTTCGAACGACTCAACGACGTGTCGATCAATGTCTATACCATCGAGGGACAGTCAAACGTTCTTCCAATACGGCTTACCGACCGCACGAGTGATAAACACGTGAATCTATTGTACGTGCAGGACCCACGGGACAACAATGTTGGACAGTTTGTGTGGATTAAACATCTATCCCGCCTCGTGAGCTCGCAAATTAATAAACATGGACACACAAAGTACATTTGTGATCGGTAAGTACCTATACATCTATTAATAATATATATCATTTTAAATTTGTGTATAAAAATATATAATAATTATGTTTCTCCTTTTTTGTAGATGTCTTCACTACTTTAGTGCGAGCGACAAGTTGCAGTCTCACACGGCAGACTGCCGAGAGGTAAACAACTGCGCTATCAGACTACCGAGCGAGGACAACAAGTGGCTGAGCTTCAAGAACCACAGCAGGAAAGAGCGACTTCCCTTCGTGGTGTATGCCGATCTGGAGTGCGTGCTGAAGAAGACACAACCGGAGACGGAACACGCGTCATACGCCTATCAACATCATCAGGTAGTATAGGATACTACGTACAGTGCTCGTATGATGATGAAACGTTATCAGTGTATCGATTTCGTCGCGATAAAGACTGCGTCGCGTGGTTCACCGAGGAACTCCGTGGACTGGCGCATCGCGTAAAGAACATCTTGTCGGACAATGTGTGCATGGTAGATCTAACGCGAGACGAGTGGGAGACATTTCACAGCGCGGTACAATGTAATATTTGCGAAAAACCGTTCGCGCCGGATGATAATCGCGTACGCGATCATTGCCACCTTACCGCGCGTTATAGAGGTCCAGCACATTCGACGTGCAATCTCAATTATAAAAATTCGCACTTCATCCCCGTCATTTTTCACAATCTATCGGGCTATGACGCACATTTCATTATCATGGAGATAGCTGCCGCGTTCGAAGGCGCGATCGATGTACTGCCGATAACAAAAGAAAAGTACATCTCATTCACCAAACACGTAAAAGATACCGCCGAAAGATCTGATTCGCGAAGCGATATAAAATTGAGATTCATCGACTCGTACAAATTTCTGAGTACCAGTCTCGCAAAATTGGCATCCTTCCTCCATAAGGATAAGTTAAAAATTATACGTTCAAAATTTTCCGCGTTATCCGACGACGATTTCGAATTATTGACGCGAAAAGGTATCTTTCCTTACGAATACGTGGACAGCGTCGAAAAACTGGAGGATACGTGTTTACCGCCGCGCGAGTCATTTTACAGTTCCTTGACCGGTGACACCGTATCCGAGAGCGATTACGAGAACGCCGCGAACGTATGGCAGCGATTCTCCGTTCGAACCCTGGGCGAATATAGTGATCTATACTTGAAAACCGATGTCTTGCTGTTGGCCGACGTGTTTGAAAATTTCCGCGACAGCTGTATCGCGAGTTACGGACTTGATCCCGCGTACTACTACACTTTACCAGGCTTTACGTGGGACGCCATGTTGAAACATACGTGTGTCAATTTCGAACTGCTGACCGACATTGACATGGTCATGTTTATCGAACGTGGTATTTGCGGCGGCCTGAGTCAGTGTTCAAACAGATACGCGCAGGCCAACAACAAGTACATGCAGTCGTACGATCCATCGAAACCGTCGTCGTACCTGATGTACTTCGATGTCAACAACCTGTACGGCTGGGCGATGTGTCAGCCACTGCCCTACGCGGAGTTTCGATGGGTCGAAGACGTTTCGCATTTCGACTTCAGCGCGATCGCTTTGGATTCACCCACGGGTTATATTCTCGAGGTCGATCTAGAGTATCCGCAGGATAAACACGACGCGCACGCTGACCTTCCGTTTTGCCCGATGCGCGATAAACCGCCCGGCAAACGGCAGGACAAACTTCTCGCCACGCTGCACGATAAGGTGCGTTATGTCATCCACTATCGCAATCTGCAGGAGTGCACGCGCCACGGCCTTCGCGTAAAAAAAATACATCGCGTATTGCAATTCGCTCAATCTCCATGGCTTCGCGATTACATATACCTCAACACGCAATTTAGAACATTGGCCAAGAATGAGTTCGAAAAAAATTTATACAAATTGATGAACAACGCTGTGTTTGACAAAACCATGGAGAATGTGCGCAATCACGTCGATGTAAAATTACTGACGAAGTGGGACGGACGATACGGTGCGGAGGCAATGATCGCGCGACCGAATTTCCACAGCAGGAGCGTGTTTTCGGAAAATCTGATAGCCGTCGAACTGCGCAAACTCGAGGTGAAATTCGACAAACCGATCTACGTCGGCATGTGCATCCTCGACATGTCGAAGGTGTGCCTGTACGAATTTCACCACGAGTACATGTCTCCCCTGTACCGCGACTCGTATAGAATCATGTATACCGACACGGACAGTTTGATTTATCATATCGAGTGCGACGACGCGTACAAGAACATGAAACGTGATATAGTCAGGTTCGACACGAGTGATTACGCGGTAGATAACGCTTATGGTATGCCACTCGTCAATAAAAAAGTGCCGGGCCTGATGAAGGACGAAAACAACGGTGCGATCATGACCGAATTCGTTGGACTTAGGACGAAAATGTACGCCTTGCGACGGTAAAAAGGACTGTAAAAAGGCGAAAGGTGTCAAAAGCAACGTCATCGCGCGTACTATCACGTTCAACGACTACACGCGATGTCTGAACGATGAGATCGAAATGACTCGACCGCAGTCGTGCATAAGATCGAAAAAGCACCAAGTGTACACCATCAGCGAGACGAAAATCGCTCTGAGTCTGTACGATGTATAGCGCTTCGTCGTACGGACTCAGAGCGATTTTCGTCTCGCTGATGGTGTACACTTGGTGCTTTTTCGATCTGTAAACCGTACGTATGTATATATACATACGTACATACAATACACACGTTATATTCGATAATGTCCCGTGATATGATTTTATCTTTATATAATCATATTCGACCAGATCTACTCTCATATATATATAATAAGGTCAAGCCAAAAATATGATTATATAAAGATAAGATCATATAGCGCCAAATTTCAGATTTTATTATATATGATTATATAAAATTGCATATGTTATTAGATTTTTTCATATCTAATAATGTATTTTTACATCTGACCATGTTATACCCATTTTTCTCATAATCTTAATATAACATTGTACAACAAAAAAAGCACAAAAATGAGCCTTGCAGCATTTGATAGTTTTTTGGACGCAGAAAACGATCCCGTTTGCCGAATTGCTCTATCACGTCACAATTTTCAGATATTTGCAGTTAAAGTTGCAAAAATGGACTATTTTAGTGTATTTTGGCATATTATAACTACGATATGTGACGTATCGGAGACGAAGGAATTTTTTTGTGTCGCTTATGGTTAAGAAGATATTGATGATTAACGTAGAGTTTATTGCGTCAAAGTTGCGAATTAAGGCTAGCGCACGAACATTGCCGTATAAGCATCTTACGCCTTACGTGAGAATCTTGCGTTACGCGACACGCAAGTTAATCTTATGGCAACGCACAAGGAAGAACGTAACGTAATTAGTCTTATGTTACGTACGTTACATTACGCTTTTCTTCGTGCGTTGCCATAAGATTGGCTTGCGTGTCGCGTAACGCAAGATTCTCACGTAAGGCGTAAGACGCTACGGCAATGTTCGTGCGCTGGCCTTTACATATGAGGCATTCCATGCTAAATCGACCAGGGTTTGATCCTCGACCTCTCGGATTTGGTCGACGATTTTTTCTGTTATTCTCCAACTCTAACATGCACTCAGATTTTTTAAAGATTTTTTTTTATAAAATTGATTTAGTTATAATTTTTCAAACCAACATATCGATGGCCACAAAAATCTAAAAAAATTCTCAAAAATTCTGTGTCAGATATCAAAATTGTTAAGCCTTGAATCAAAGTGGGCCGACGTTCGCTTCTAATTTTTTCGAGTTTTTTTCGAAAAAAATATTGAAAAAAATTAGAAGCAGACGTCAGTCCACTGTAGGCTGAACATCAAAAGATACGGTAGTGTCTCGCGCCAAGTACACGCGAAGCGAGACCGCACCGTGACTCTTTTACGCGAACGCACGAGTTGCGAGTACCTGAGATTTTGAGATCTCAATAACGAGTGAACGGATCAAGTTCTAAGTAGGCTTGATCAATAGCTTGGGTTTGAATTATATAATAAAAGTGTTTTTATTTTTCCGCTACGTGCCCTACGAGCGGAGATATTACGATGCAAAGTCCGAAATGTTAAATTTTACAATTAAGAAACGTCGTCGTCGTTGTCGTCGTCGTCGTCGTCGTCCGGCAAAAGCAACCATTCTCCATCATAAACATGAGTCTTCGGATTAGGAGGTCGGAAAAACCATGAGGACTAAATGATTGCTATCTATAAATGGTCAAAATTAATTAAAAGAATAAGAGCAATAACTCATTTTTATGCGAGCACTCACTAGAAAGTCCGGAGAACGGAGGATACAGTCAAACAATATAAAATTACATTAAAAACTAAAGATTAAAGTGTCCATGATATGTTGTTGTCACGATAGATCGCACGACACTGTGAACCGTCAAGTGGCACAAGAACAATTATAATAAGTAAAGTAGGAATCTTGTAGGTCAAAATGGAAATAAAAGTATAAATAATAAATAAGTAAATGTGTATAAATATCATTCTCAGACCAAGGAAGCGCAAAGTTACAATTTATTTAAATTTATATAAAATAGGAACGTATGCATGATATAGGAAATCGGTATCCTTTTGTAAATTAAGGCTATTATTTTGCAATTTGATGTAAATCATTTCTGAAACAAGTCGTTTAGAAAAAAACTTGGCGCTGCTTTTTTACTCCCGTCAGATTCTTCCCTAAATTATGTTTATTGCTTCCTCATAAAGGAAGCTTTGTGATGGTGAAAAAAATTTTTCGAGATTTTGATGGAAATAGGTTTAGAATGTTCCAAAATGTCGAGAAATCATATTAGTAGAAAATGTCCGGAAGTATATATGTATGTGTATGTGTGTGTACGGATTTTTTGTACACGCATCTACTTCTACAATTTTTTAGATACCGGGTTGAAATTTTGCACACAAATAGAGTATCATAGAAAGTATGTTCTCCTCTAATTTTATTAAAATCTGTCGACCGGTATGGATTTTAAGGGGATTTTTATTTTTTAGAAAAGTGTGTTTTACGCTGTAGCTTTCTCAATATTTGAGATATCGATCTATTTCTAATTCTATTATATTCTTCAGTTTTTTCTACCCCTATTTCATATATAATTCTTTAAGATTTGGTTGATTAGATCCATTTTTATATGCGATTAAAGGTCCATAATTTTTTTAGAAATATGTGTGGCAAATTTTGAAATATCGGGCTATTTATAGTTTTATTATATTCTTGGCTTAATTGTCTAGATCGGATCATGATCTAAGATCGGTATGATTCAAGCAATTAAGTCAAGATATGGGCATGATTCAGACAATTAAGCCAAGATCGGGGCATGATCTAGACAATTAAGCCAAGATCGGGGCATAATCCAGACAATTAAGCCAAGATTTGGGCATGATCTAGACAATTAAGCCATGATCGGGGCATGATCCGTACTTATAATACCAAAATTATAGCAGCCACTAATTTTGGTATTAGAAAAATTATTTCGGACACAATTACATCACAGCATCTCAAAGATATATAAGATGTTAAATATAAAAAGAATAGTATTTAATCTTTATTTAATTAAAGAATAACTACAACTTCATCTAATACTTGTCAAGTTTCATAAATTCTTAACACATTCATACTCCTTTGAATGTTCAAGACGCTTGTCGTCACCTTAGCAGCAACAGTGTTTTGTTTACAGAAAAAGACAGGATGCCTCAAGAACTAATCAACCAAATCTTAAAGAATTATATATGAAATACGGGTAGAAAAGACTTAAAAATATAATAAAATTAGAAAAATTGCGCCAAACCATAGTCGCAATTTATTCAATTCTAAATCTGTTATATTCTTCAGTTTTATATTTTCAAGTCCATACATGGACCATGTAGCCTGAACTACTCAAGTCAACATCGATTTAAAACATTAAAACTTCATTTGTGCCACTAATTTTATTGAGTAAATTACACAAATTTACTGATATACTGAATATATTTAGGGAACGCAGATACAAGCGGCTTGCGGCAAGGCAAGGCGGAAACGAACTGAACTTATATAAAGCTAAGATGTGTATCATCTGTAAAGAGTGCATATAGTGCATAGAGTGCAGTATAGACTAGGGACATTATCTTACTAGAAAAGTAATATAGAAATATTAACCAATTAGAATCGTACAAAGAAATAGGCCAATAAAAATACTTCTAACACTCCCACTATTTTGATGCCTATTAAAAAAAATAACTCAAAAATGATAACTATCACATGAGATCTCTTAAAACTAATAAAGATTACATACTAACGTAAATCTCTTATGAACAAAACGCAAATATTAGACTTTAAACAACATAAAAGAACTTATTAATATTAAGTTTATACGCTTATTTGTTTCTTATGTTGAGAAGAGAGCGAATATTTTGAAAAGCAACTTTGGGCAAAGCCTTTGTAAATATATCTGCTAATTGCTCTGTCGTTGGAATATATTTAACATCTATCGCGTTACTCTCATACTTCTCTCTCACAAAATGATAAGCAACGTCTATATGTTTAGATCGTTTATGAAAAACTGGATTCTGTATTAATTTAATGGTACTCTGATTGTCTATGTAAAGTGTAGTCGCGTTGGTCTGTCCTTCTCCAATTTCTAGTAGCAATTGTTTTAACCACACTGCTTCTCTGGTAGCATTTGATGCTGCCACATACTCCGCCTCCGTTGTGGATAAGGATACGGACTTCTGTCGTTGACATGCCCAAGTGATTGGGCCTCCACACATTAGGAAAACATATCCTGTTGTTGAACGTCTGGTTTCTCGGTCGTTGGCATAATCGGCATCAGAGTATCCGATTAGTTTTTCATCCTTATTATCCTTACTGTATAAGATCCCAAAATCACGTGTTTCTTTTAGATATCTTATAATACATTTTAAGGCTTTCCAGTGGTTTCTATTATAATTGGTTTGAAACCGACTAAGGAGATTCGTCGCGAACATGATATCCGGTCTTGTAGTTAAGGCTTGTAGTTAAGGCGAACGTAAGTGATCCAATCGCCTCTCTGTAGAGTAATTTTTCTTCGAGATCATCTTCTTCTGTTTCCGAATTACATGTTAATATCACGTGCGGATCAGCTGGCACACTCTTTGTTTTTGCATCTTCCATGTTGAATTTCTTGATTAATCGATCAATGTATCCAGTTCCATAAAGAAATATCGAACCATTTTTCTTGTCTTGCTTTATCTCCATTCCAAGAAAATACTCTGGTTCGCCTACTGTAACTTGAAAGGCTTGTTTCAATGCATTGATTATCTTCATTGCTGTTTCCTCATCTTCTGCAAGAACAATGCCATCATCCACATAGATACCGATCAATACCATACGATTTTCAAATATTCCAACATAGATGCATTTATCAGCCTGGCACTGACGAAAACCATAATCCTGGAGAAAATCATTAAGTTTGCGATACCAGCAACGAGATGCCCATATAAGGCTTTCTTCAATCTGCAAACTAAATTCGTGGACTCCATCACTCCTTCAGGGATCTCCATATAAACTTGTTCATCCAGTTCACCATGAAGAAATGCAGTCTTAACGTCAAACTGTAATATCTTGAGATCTTTAGACACAGATAAAGCAAGTAAGACTCGAATTGTATCATACCTTGTTGTTGGTGCAAAAGTTTCCGTATAATCAACTCCTTCAATTTGATCAAAACCTCTTGAGTCTTGCTTTGTAACGTTGAATTTGACCATTAGGATGCCTTTTTACCTTAAATATCCATTTCGAAGTGATGCATTTTTTGTCAGGAGGTAAGGGAACTAGCTCCCACGTATCATTTTGGGTAATTATTTAGTAATACGGACCACCCTTCGATGACCTTGACCTTGACATATGTTGTTAAGGTCACCCTCCTGAGTGACCTTCAGAAGTTTTTAGCCGGCGGTCGTTATTCGTTAAAAAGTTATTAACAAAAAAAGGTTCGAAAATATAGCAGCTATTTTGAGTATTGAGAGGCATAAACGACTAATATTACGTTTTTTTTTTTAAAGCAGAGAATACTTTATTTCGCGAGAAAGTCGCTGCTTTACCAAAACACAACATTTAAAGCAGTAAATTGTTGATAAATTGAAGTCTTTGTTAAAGCAGAGAATACTTTATTTCGCGAGAAATCGCTGCTTTACCAAAAAAAGAAATTACAGGACGAAATGAAAATAATTACTATAATATTTATTCATTTATATTTTCTGTTAAAGGATACATAATAGACATTTCGAAAAAAGCATCTAATCGTTCATAAAAATCGTATGCTTTTTTAAACATAAATTCCGCTAAATAATGATTAAAATGGTACTCTCTACGACC
Organism: Temnothorax rugatulus; assembly: GCA_035220575.1. Taxonomy (NCBI): domain Eukaryota; kingdom Metazoa; phylum Arthropoda; class Insecta; order Hymenoptera; family Formicidae; genus Temnothorax; species Temnothorax rugatulus. The sequence continues at coordinate 30,195 of JASTWL010001244.1, forward strand.
ATATCGTGCAATACCTTCGCGAATATCTTTCCATAAACGTTCTATGTTTTGGGTATGGACACCCGTATTTGGATCAACAAAATTTTGAGAATGGTTGACTACGCTATGTTGGTATGTTCTTTTGTCGATTTTCTCGTAGGCTTTCCAACAATCGTTGTAGATTATTGACCCAGGAGCAATGTATTTTTCAATCAACGGCAGTAGCACTTCTGCACTACGAGATTCAACTAGTATGACAAACATCTTTTTCGTGCCCCGTTGTACACCACCAAAGAGCCATTGTCCTGTGATCAATCGTCCACGATGGTATTTGCGACGTCCAAATTTAGCTTCATCAATTTCGACGATGACTCCATTTCCACCAATTTGATTTTGTTTGTGCATCAACCATTGATTCATGAGCTAAAATGGTTCTTTTTTTGGTAAAGCTGCGATTTCTCGCGAAATAAAATATTCTCTGCTTTAAAAAAAAAACGTAATATTAGTCGTTTATGCCTCTCAATAATCAAAATAGCTGCTATATTTTCGAACCTTTTTTTGTTAATAACTTTTTAACGAATAACGACCGCCGGCTAAAAACTTCTGAAGGTTACTCAGGAGGGTGATCTTGACAACATATGTCAAGGTCAAGGTCATCGGAGGGTGGTCCGTATTACTAAATAATTACCTCATTTTGTTTCAAGGCTTCTAGTTCTTCGGCAATCGCTGCCATCCATTTCTTCGAATCTGGATTGCACATAGCTTCATTAAAAGTCATCGGTATATCAGCTTCTACAAGATTAGCTTCATAGCGTTTTGGAGGATGTAAAGTTTCCCTAGGTCGTAATACTCGTTTTTTATCTTCCAGTTGTACTTTATCATATCGCTATACATCCGTACGCTAACCACAACTGTCGCCTCGTGCTCGCCCTCCTCGAACTCGACCCTCTTCCTCGATCTATCGATTCTCGATCGATCTCTCTTGCCATGCGTACCCGGCTTTTCCATCATAGAGTCCCTCTAATAAGAGTCGCGACATCTTGAGTTTCGGCAAAATAAGAGAGAAAGAGAAAGAGATATACAAGTGATATACATTCATATCGCTCTCTCTTTCTCTCTTATATCTCTTTCTCTTTCTGTTTCACGTATTTTTGCCGAAAAATGGCGGACCAATCAAAAGTTACAGCCTGTTGTCGCGACTCTTATTAGAGGGACTCTATTCCATCACCCTCTCAGGCGCCATCTGCTTCCTTCGCAGCGGCGTGCACTTGTGCTGCCACGGTTCCATCGCTTCCCCCAGGCGTTCCACAGTGGTGCCAACCCACTCTCTTGGAAGAGCTGACACCCCGCTTCGTCCCGGTTCCAGGTCACCGGACGACCAGGTATGCCTCGTCATCCTCTCCCGTGCCTCACCTCTGTCGTCTCCATCCCCTCGTCCTTCCTTATCTCTGCCCTAACCTCAAAGTGCTTCTCTCCTGTCTTTCTATTTTGTACTCTTCCCGCTTCTTTCTCCGAGACTCCTCCATTCTCCTGGTATCCTCCTCTTTCTTCTCCTCCGTGCTACTCCATTCTCTTGCTTCGCACTTTTCCAAAAACTTCCTCTCTCTCACCTCCTTGCTCCCATCCATCCGATCGCTCCGAAAGCCTTCCTCCTCTTCCCTAAAAAGTTGAAATCACGAAAACTTTTTGAAAGTGTGACCATTTCCGTAATTTTTTTTTTTCGAAAAATCCCTCTTGTCACACGAGAATCACGATCCCAAAAAATTATAAAAATTCCACAAATTTTGTTTCAGATCAATCCTACGAGCTGAATCACGCCCACCGTTTGTGCCTGCGCGTCCTACGCCAATGCACGTAGCCGCTACATTTTTTTGTATTTTTTCTTCTTAGTGTATGTTTTCTTTCCTGCAAAAGACACTCTTTACAATAAAAAAAGATTCAACTTAATCGGTCTAATAGTTTTCTGGCAATCCCTCATAATTATTGGACCACTTTTCAGGGTTGAGAAACGTATATGACCCCTTAACCCTTAACTAGCACGCGGGGTATTAAACACCCCAAAACGAATTTCGTCAAGTTTAGACATCTTTCTCGGTCGGTTAATCTATGAATTTTGCATCGCAGTGAAAAATCAAAATCAAGATCAAGATCAAGATCAAGATCATAAAAATCAAGATTTCAATTCAGAAAAAAGGGGCACAGGCGATCATGAAAATAAAATACCTTTTTTTAAATACCCACTACAATAATAATTTTTTTCGTAAAGTACTCTATCTCAAGAACATCGTGTTAAATTTTTATCAAAAAATATTTATTTTTGACTGAGATATGATATATTTCAAGAATTTTTTTGAAGCCTCAAAACTAAAAATTTCATAGTTCAGGCTAATGGGTATCATTTTCCAGTGTTTAATGTATGTACTTGATTTTTTTCAAGCCTATTGGAGCCTCCATTTCGCCGTACCCAACGTTCAAAGTGTATGGGATGTACAACACCCCGTGTGCAGATAACGTTCGATCGCGGACGTGTGCTAGTTAAGGGTTAAAGGAACACTACATTTTTCTTTTAAAATAGGCAAAATTTAAACAGCTGTAACTTTGTCAAAAATGAACAAAATTTAAATTTAAAAAAAGGATTTTAAAGCTTAAAACTCTACTTTCGAAAGGTTACTATTATTTTTTAGTTTCTGTGTTTGGTAATTTTTACATATAGAAAACTACGAGCTGGACAAAATAGAAAATTTTCTTTTCACTTGTGGGCCTGTCACATGCACAAAAAAAATCTGCGAAAATTTTCAACTTCCTAACGTGAAAGCTTGAAGTTTTCCTTGCAAAACCTTTTTTTAAAAATGTTTCTACGATTTTTTGTTACTGCGTCATCGCGGATTGAATAAGAAATGAGCATTTTGACTTTGATTGTTCATAACTCTCTTAAAATCATCGTATCGCAATTCAAGAAACAGATTCTTAAAGCAGAAACTTTGCTTTATTGAACGGTATAATTGCCAAATTTTTTTAAATAACATGTAGACATGATACAAATGGATGAAAATAATGTAAAAATGAGCGACTTTTCCCTTTTTTATTTTGACCCAGAAAACAATTGTGCAGAACAACAACACAAATTTATTCTTTATGTTTTTTTGTACTTTTAAGTACCCTGCATTTAACAAAAAATTGTCAAATTGTCAAATAGCACTATGATTTTATAGAGCAAAACGTACAAAAGATTGTAAAATTGCTTAACCGGTTCACTGGTAATGACGCATATTTGTATGATCATATTCGGATTCTACGACTTAAAATACGTAAAAAAACGTAAAAAAATTACGTTTGGGAGTTTAAACAATTTCATGTTTTTCCGCATTTTTCTTCATTTTCCATGTTTTCTCCGCTATAGACATAATTTTTATGGCCATTTTCGGATTCTACGAGTTAAAATACGTAAGAATATGTAAGATTTATTCGTTTTCCTAATAGTTCCCAAAACTCAATTTTGTGTACCCTCCTTAAGCAATCTTTTGTACGTTTTGCTCCATAAAACCACAGTGGCCACCATGAAAAAAATCTTATAATTATTTGGCAAATTTTTTTTTAAATGCAGGGTACTTATAAGTACAAAAAAACATAAAGAATAAATTTGTGTTGTTGTTCAGCACAATTGTTTTCTGGGTCAAAATAAAAAAGAAAAAAATCGCTAATTTTTACATTATTTTCATCTATTTGTATCATGTCTACATGTTATTTAAAAAAATTTGGCAATTATATCGTTCAATAGAGCAAAGTTTCAGTTTTAAGAATCTGTTTTTTTAATTGCAATACGATGATTTTTAAGGGAGTTATGAGCAATCAAAGTCAAAATGCTCATTTCTTATTCAATCCACGATGACTCAGTAACAAAAAATCGTAGAAACATTTTTAAAAAAAGATTTTGCAAGGAAAATTTCAAGCTTTCACGTTAGGAAGTCGAAAATTTTGGCAGATTCTTTTTGTCCACGTGACAGGCCCACAAAGTGCCTGCCGTGGCCGGTCATACGGGGGACTCTGGAACATCATGGAGTGCCCCAGTACCTGATAGCCATCCTGTATGACTATCTCGGGGGACAGGAAATTGGTCTATACGGGCCGAGACGGAATAGTGAGGGTGAAGTTGGTCGTGCGGGGGGTCCCACAGGGGTCAGTTCTTGGCCCGATCCTGTGGGACCTAGGCTTTGACGCCGTCCTGCAAGTCGCCCTGCCCCCGGAGTGTTAGGTGTCTGGTTTTGCGGACGACACCTTCCTGGGGGTGGAGGGCGGCGATTGGGATGATGCCCGATGAAAAGCGAACATTGCGTTGGCTCGCATGATAGAAGCTATGAAAAAGATGGGCCTCAAAGTGGCTCCCCAAAAGACGCAGGCTGCGTTCTTCTATGACCGTAAGAAGGGGAAGCCACCTGGGGTCTATATAGTGGTAGAGAAGATCCGTATCCCCGTGGGGGCCCAGCTTAAATTGCTGGGCCTCTGGTTGGACGGAACTTGGAGCTTCGGCGAGCACTTCGCTCGCCTGACTCCCAGGATCATGGGTGTGGCAAACAGCCTGGAAAGGCTGATGCCTAACCTGGGAGGGGCGAGCGGCCATGTTCGCCGGCTGTACGCGACGACGGTGCACGCCGTGGCACTATATGGTGCCCCGATCTGGGCACCTGCGATGGGAGCCTCAGTGCGTCTTAAGGCAAAGTTACGCCAGGCCCAGCGCATCGTAGCTTTAAGGGTGTCACAAGCGTACCGCACCGTCTCGCATGCGGCGGCCACGACCCTGTCTGGACTTCCCTCTGTCTGGAGCTCGCAGCGCAGCAACACGAGGAGGTGTACCGATGTACAAAACAGCTGCGACCGGGGGGAGTCGAACTAACAGACAGGGTCAGACAAGCGGTCAGGCTCCAAGCAAAGACGGTCCTCGTCGAAAGATGGGGCGCGTATCTCGCGAACCCGGCGCTACCCGGGCGGAGGACCGTCGATGCCGTCCGACCCTATCTAGCAGACTGGCTAGATAGTCGGGGGTACGAAGATCTCGTATCATGCTACACAGGTGCTCACCGGGCACGGGTAGCTTCGGTGAGTACCTGTGTAGAATTGGGAAGAAAACTACCACGCGATGCCACCATTGCAATGAAGGAGGGACTCGGCGCAGCACACGCTGGAACATTGTCCAGCGTGGGCTGAACAGCGCCGAGTCCTAAAGGAGGAGGTCGGAGACGACCTTTCCCTCCCGGCTATTGTGGCGGCCATAGTCGGGAGGGAAACAAAGTGGAAAGCGTTCTTGGCCTTTTGCGGGCAAATAATGTTCGAAAAGGAGAACGCGGAGAGGATTCGTCGTGGGGAGCGAGCTGCCCCCGCGGCGGACCCTCCATAGTTTTATGACGGATCGTGATCCGCCTACTCCTCCGAACCATAAACGGAGGTACTACTGCGTAATGCAGTAGGAGCAGTATTGTACCTCCGGAGCCTCCGCCGACGCGGAAGGTATCCGGAGGAGGGAGGTCGGCGACCCGGCGGGCAACGGGCGTCGACCACTACTCCCTACGCAAAAGGAGGGGTGGCGGGGTGTCGGTGTCCGCACCCCGTCACGTAACAGATCTGATTCGACTCATCGAGTTACCGAGCCTAAAGGCTCAGAGTCGGGAGCCGAGTCTAGGCTCACGCATCGGGGGGCGTTCCGGATGCATAATAACTGTTCCCGGGCGCCCCCTATCGATGCAGGTAAGGACACAGTGAGGTTTTAGTCGATAGGCCATGCATATAGTATTGTGCATGGAATCCGACACTCCCCTCGCCTCTCTGCCCGGAGGGCGAGGGAGTCTTCCCTTCAGGAGCTACTGGGTAAACCGGGCTTCGGCCCCCAATCCCAGTATAGAAGATTTCCTTACTTAAAAAAAAAGGCCCACAAAGTGAGAGGAAAATATTCTATTTTGTCCAGCTCGTAGTTTTCTATGTGCAAAAATTACCAAACTCGCAGAAACTAAAAAATAATAGTAACTTTTCGAAAGTAGAGATTTCAAGCTTTAAAATTCTTTTTTTTTTAATTTAAATTTCGATCATTTTTAACAAAGTTGCAGCTGCTTGAATTTTGCCTATTTTTAGAGATAAATTTAGTGTTCCTTTAATTTTTGTGAGAAGTGTATATCCATAAATCATCGTTTCAATTATCATTTCCTTACTTACTGACATCGTGATTAATTAGAAACAAACGGAACATAATCGACAATTTTCCTTCTCTTTTTTACTACACAAAATGTAATACTAAAAAGTAATTAACATATTTTGGAAAAATCTTTATTACGCGATAGTGCATATAAATGTCACACGTGCATATAAATACGACAGATTTTTCAGAAAAATAATGCCTGTCACACGTGTATGCAGATCACTTTCTCGTTCTCTTTAACTTTTATAAGACAGCCTATTATACGTACGTATGCAATTTTGAATACGCCTTCCTTCTTAAAGATTTCGGTATTAGCTTCCTGCGGTCAATATACATATCGATGTACTTGATGATCACTATCTGTCACGACGTGACGGTCACGACTGTCACTGATAAATCCGACCGCTAATATTTCGTCTCTTGTGACGCCCATCCTAATTTCGTGACACTTCGATCCTTGCGTGACGCAACCGAAATTCGGAATTAAACGATCGTATTTATGAGAGATCACGATGTTGCACGATACATATTTCTGGGTTATAACTGACTGACAGCGGGCTGAACGTACTGTCTGCACTGATGAGCGCAGTACGCACACGTATATACACGTGTATATGATATTGTATGTGAAAGTGACGTTGAGGCCCGGGCCATCTGTAGGAAAAAGTAGTGAAAGTGACGTAGGAATCCTGTAGTGAGGGATAGGACACCGAGGCTGCAGGATGCGGATTGGTCGTCCGCCATTAATGGAATATTTCCGTTTTGAGTACATTTTAGTAAAGATAGTGTATAGTATATGTCAATTTATGACATCCCACACAGCAAAATATATCTGAGATATAGCCAGATATTTTTATGCATACAATTTTAGGTCAAATCTGAGATATCGAAAAAAACGAAAAAAAAAAATTGAGGATCCGGTGATGTTTTGAACTCAAAATATCGATTGATAAAAAAAAATAGATCGATCTTTTTGTTATAAACAAAAAAATATTCAACGTATTGCTGTTTTTTTTCGTCAAACGATAGCTACATGTGTGTAAAGTAAAATGTTCTTGGGTTTTTGTTGCAGGATTAATGGGAAGACTCAAATCGCGTGCACACCGTCAACTGGGGATCATCGCGCGTCGAGGAGGGTGGGAGGCGTATTTTTGGGAGGAAATGATTTTTTATTTTTTTGTGAATAGATAAGAGGTAAATAAATCCACATGCCAAATTTCGCATTGATCCGTTGTATAGTTTCTTCACCAGAAAATTAGAAAAAAGCGATAAATTTAGCGAACAAAAAGAAATTCCCCCCTTAATATCAAAGTTGACAAATTTAAAAAGGCAAATTAATATAGTGGATGTGAAAATAAAATATTTGAATTTTTTAAATAGGTCATGTACAGAGGTTTTTCGTTTTGACGTCAAATGTAACAAATCCCTGAAATTAAATAAAAAATATTTTAACTTATATATTATAAAAAACTAATAAAAGCCTATATATATTTAAATCCATTTAGATGGAAATGTAAACGTGCGCGTGTATTTCTATGCTTACATATATGTTTGTCTTCTTGATTTATGATTAGAATGACATGATACAGATGCTTCTTCTTTTGTCAAGTTCCAACAAAAATCAGAAAGCATAGCCTTCATCGATTTACCATTGTACCTTTTTTCTATAACTGCAATGTCTTAATGGAATCGTTCACCGTGTTCATCACTAACATCCCCTAAATTTGAAGGAAAAAAATCTAAATGAGAATGCAAGTAATGAATTTTTACGGACATATTGCAACCTATTTCTTTAAATGATGTTAAAAGATCGTTGACTATATTTTTATAATTTGAAGCTTTGGTGTTACCTAAAAAGTTTTCCACAAGGTTTTTGAAAGCTTTCTAAGCCTTTAATTCATTTTCCTTTAAATACAATTCAAAATCGTTATTACTTTATAAAAGAGTGGATGCGTAAGCTATAATCAAGAGTAAATTCCTCTATAGCAAATTCTACTATAATAATCCGAATAGCCTCTTAAAATTAGAGGATATGCAAGATATTCCCATGTAGAAATTTGTTAGGGGATGGTCTTACATAACATAAGGCCCCGATCATACTTATTAGGGATGCCATAAGAAAGATTTCTTTATTTTAACATGATGAGGTCCCGATCATTATTTATTAGGGATTCCATAAAAAGGTTTCCTTATTTTATCTAATAAGGCCCTTGTAAGGATTTGATAAGGATGTTTTAACTTCACAAATACTTATTTATTAGGGCTAACCGGATAAGGTCCCGATCATTATTTATTACTCACACAGTACACGATGTCCATTGGACGTCCATAGACGTCGACTGGACGTCCTTAGACGTCCAATGGACATCGTGTGCTGTGTGGGTAGGGATTCCATAAGAAAGGTTTCCTTATTTTTGTCTAATAAAGCCCTTGTAAGAATTTGATAAGAATGTTTTAACTTTATAAATATACTTTTTTCATAAATATATTTACGAACACAAAATTTCATAATAAGCCGGCACTGGTTTCTGACATTCACCCGACATTAAGAAATATTATATCATATATCCAATTTAAAATTTTATTACTCTTTTTAAACTAAATTTGTTTCTTAAGATGATTTTTGAAAAATTATATATTTGCGCTGGTTATGACATATGTAGACTATATATAACGCTCACATTAAATTAAGAAGTAGTCTACCACGTAAGGCAGTTGGCTCACGATCCAGAGGTCCCGAGTTCGAATCCCACCAAGGTAAGTGTTTTTTCAGATACCAGAAAATATTTATAATCATAGACTGCATCTTAAGAAACAAATTTACTTAAAAAATAGTAATAAAATTTCGAAATAAATAATTTTTTTTTATGTCGGGTGAATATCGGAAATCAGTGTCAGTCCTCTAGCATTAAGAGGACTGCAATCTTAAGTCTAGTGTCTCATGGTTAGAGGATATTCCTCTAGATTTTAAAATATCTTCTTGAGACCGTATTTCAGAGGAAAATCCTCTAAAATCAAGCGGGAGCCACTAAACGATAGAATATTTTTTTGGGAGTTAATTAATATCTTGCGATATTTTTCGATCTGCCTCAGATATCCTGTGGACGTCATCTAAGATGTCTGCAAGATACTAAATAGCCGGACACTTGTGCATCCAATGGATATCCACCGGATATCTGAGATCATTTTGGGATGTCCTGCGGTTATTGCGATATCCCAAAATGATGTCTGTAGGACGTCCCTCAGATAAAGTGTGCTGTGTGGGTTACTTTTAAATTATAAAAATATAGTCGATGATCTTTCAACATTATTTAAAGAAATGGGTTGCAATATGTCTGTAAAAATTCATTACTTGCATTCTTATTTTGGATTTTCTTCCTTCAAATTTAGGGGATGTTGGTAATGAACACGGTGAACGATTCCATCAAGACATTGCAGTTATGGAAAAAAGATACAAAATGGTAAATCGATGAAGGTCATGCTTTCTGATTTTTGTTGGAACTTGACAAAAGGAGCATCTGTATCATGTTATTCCAATCGTAAATCAAGAAGACAAACATATATGTAAGCATAGAAATGCACACGCACATTTACATTTCCATCTAAATAGATTTAAATGTATTAAGTAAGGGAGACCGGGGCGAAGTCGGCCCTTTTTTTCGGTGCCGATTTTTAACAACAAAATAAATCATTTTAGTGAAATATATGAGGAGCTGAGCTTTGAACGAGCGATGTGCTCCCGCCCTTCGAGAGGGCAGCTCCCGCGTGGCGCGAGCCTCGGGGCGTGCGTGCGGTCGTTTCGGTCGTTGTGTGAACACACAAGAGCCGTATATGTCGTCGTGTTCAGACGTGTTTTGAGTTACAGAGTGTAATATACTGATATAGAATAAATAGAGTGTTCCATAAATTCTTGTGTTTCCTGCCCATCTCGCCACATACGCAGTCGTTCTCTGATAAATAGCCAATAGGTTATGGGCCCAGGGCACAATTCCCCTGCACGAGGAACGTAAAACGAACGTACGTGTATACGAAGTGTGTGAGACGCCGGCGAAGGGCATCGAAAGGTTAGAAGCATCTAGAAGATTAGAGGGTAAGTAAATAATATTCCTCGTTGCTGACGAGCAAAACGAGAGAATTCTCAGCTAATAAGAACGTTCGTTCGATAAATGCTGTTAGAAGGAGATAGATGTTTTTACCCTCTTCTTGAGAGATAGAAATAGAGGTAATAGATGTATGAAGAGTAGCTGCGAGAAATTAACTAAATTCTAAGAGAAATAGAGAATAGATGTGTGATAGAATGAGATAGATGTGTGTGATAGAAAGAGATAGATGTGTGGGATAGAAAGAGATAGACATATGCCGCTTGGTAACAAGCTGGCGGGAAAAGCGCCGTAAGTCCGATCGTGAACAGCGAGAGTTTTTTTTTTGGCGCGTGAAAGTCCGATCGTGAAAAGTGAGAGTCAATTTTGGCGCGAGGGACGTGTTGCCGGGCACGCGCTGACACATGATCGATTGGAAAAATATAGCATCGATGCGACGCCATAGCACATATGTATATACATGCATATGTATGGAATTTCTTTCCAAAATCGACATGCATCGGGTCGGTGATCAAGCATGACTTGCAGTGCGGTGTAGTTTGATCGCTGTTTAGGGAGGCCGCGTAAATTTGTACGAGTCCCGTGCGCGTGCGTGATCAACCCGATATCCTATAGATCTTTTCAGCAGTGCAGGAGATCGCACGGGATAGTGGTGTGCGTGTACGGATGGCTCTGCAGAGGCGCGTGGTTTCTCGCTTTCAGATTATTACGAATTGCAGTGCGTTCTGTATAGTCTTGTAAGCAATAGATATGTTTTGTTGTTGAGAAAAACTCGACGATAAAATTATAAATTATTATTTGTCAATATGAATGTTGGTTTATCTTGTCAAAAGAGGAATGCTAATGTTCAATTGACATTTGAATCCCGATCTAGATGGAAAAAGAGACGGAAAATCTTCCGATGGATGAGGACAGCTGTGATGCGCTAGTAGATTACGACAGCGACAGCGATAGCAGTGTGGTCACGGTGGTAGAGAGAGAAAGAGACAGTGAGAAAATAATGAGAAAAGATGAAGGTAAGAGAGCAATTTTTTTAAATAAAACAATCAAGAAGGACAATATACATGTGTATTCAGAGATAGAGTAATTTAAAATTTTGTATAGAAGAAAAAGAGAAAAAGGAGGAGACTGAAAGAAGGGGTGCAATCCCAAAATGCAGTAAACCAAAGATTGTAGAAAACGTGGATGTGACCAGAGCATGGGTAGAAAATCGTCCTGTACTACCAATAGGAACAAAAATGCTGTACGAAAAACAGGAACAAATGGTCACAAGAATGGAGACTGTATTGAGAATGTTAGATAAAGTTATGACAAAAGCAACCTCGATGATGGATAACATGGTGGAAGTCGCCCATGTGAATCTTGAAAAAGAAAAAGTGAAGCTTAGACGGTTAGAGGTAAATAACAAAAATACGCAAAGTACAGTAGAGAACGGTATACAAACGGTTAAAGAATTAGAAGTAGAGTCTAAAAGGAAAAGTTAGATGAAACAACAGTCTGTTCAGCCGAGAAAAATAGAAGTTTAGAGACAATCAAGAGTGCTTTAGAGGTAGAATTAAACAGTCAAAGGTTGCATATTAGAAGAGAATATAAGCTGACGCAAAAATCCAACTTTGATCTTTGGATGGATTATTTAAAATCCGAGTTAATGAATAACGATTTAATAGATGTAATAGATTCGAATATTGAAAGTCCAGAAAATCTTTCCGAATTAAAAGTTGCTAAGAGAAAAAGTCTAGTTCGAGATATAATAATCAATCATTTAGATGAAAATTATCATAAAAGGATTTTACATGAAAGAGATCCGAAAGAAATCCTGAAGAAGTTAAGAGGTTATAAAAAGAGTGAAGTAAACGTTACTCATGCATCGGTACGAGCTAGACTTTATCAAATCAAAATGAGAAAAGACGAAAAAGTAAGTGATTTTTGCGAACGCTTTGATTCAATAATTAGAGAATATGAATCATGCGAAGATGCGGTACCTCTCGCAGAACAAGAGATTAGATTTGCATTTTATCAGGCTGTGTCAATTAATGTACCAGAGCTGAGGAATGTAGATTTAATTAGAAGACAATCTAATCTTAAAGAATTGAACATAGATGAAATAAAGTCTTTCATGATGCAGTTAGAGGCAGAGACTAAGACTGAAGTTAGAGAGAATATAGAGAAACCAGAGGTTAGAGCACAAAGGGCCACCGCAGAGGAGCACAAGGAAGTTAAGTGTTATAGATGCAACCGGTTGGGCCATATGGCAAAAGACTGCCCGTTAGTAGAATCAGGGTCCTGGTTCTGCTACTATTGCCAGGAGATAAGAGGACACAAAGGGGATAGCTGTCCTAATGCCGGAGCCCAGGCGAGCAGATTTAGAGGAAAAAGGTATTCAAATAAAACCGTAATAAGAATATAAAGAAAAAGGGTAGATTTGTGCAAAAAGGCACAAAAAGAGTAGATAACAAAGGGAAAATAACCAAGATACAACCAGCCAAGAAACATATACCGACGAAACAGCAAAAGAAGGTAAATTATGCATGGTTAAATTAATAGAAGATAGAGATAGTTCAAAAGAGTTAGTCAATTTTATTGTAGATTCGGGTGCTACGGATCATATTGTGAATAAGAATATTATTTTGTCAAATTTTGAAAAATGTAAAGATAGAGTTATTAAATGCGCGAATAAAAATGAGCTTGCAGACATTTCAATAGATGATAAAGGAGATCTTTTGTTAATAACGAATGAAAAAGAAAAGAGAGTCATTAAATTAACAAATGTAATTGCAACAAAGGAAGTGTCTGAAAATTTGTTGTCTCTAAGAAAGTTGGCTGATGCAGGGTTCAGTATCTATTTAGATGATAAAGTGTTTAAAGTTTACAATAAACTGACAAATAAAATAGTTTTGAAGGAGTTTATGAAAAACCAAATTGGATTATACAATTTTAGGTCAAAAATAATAATATAGAGGACAATGATAATGTAGAATGTGCTGTGTACAGATGTAGAGCAGAATTGTTTCACACAGTGAGCTTCCTGAACAATCGCAGGCAAACATACAGAGCAATGAGTTATCAATTTCGGAGGGAGAATTAGATGAAAAGGGACAATGTTGGCTCTGCGATTGGGAGGGAGAATGAAGGAGAGCTCACAAATGTGAACGAAAGTATAGAACACGATAATGCTGACCTCGAGCAAGCCATTAAGTTAGAGGATATACAGACAATAGAGAATATAGAAGAAATGTGTGAAAGCTCAGTAATCGAAAAAGGAAAGAATTAGAGAAAATAAATGAGGCGATGTTATGGCATGTTAGATTAGGTCACGCATCGTTAAACTATCTAAGACAATTACAAAAAGTAGAAAAGAGATTAGAGAATGTTAAGCTTGATAACTCCATATTAGAGTGTGAAGTCTGTATAATGGCAAAGATGACAAAACTGCCGTTTAAAGAAAATAGAAATAGAGCTCAAAGACCACTTCAAGTCATACACACGGATATTATGGGTCCGATAAAACCACCTCATATCCAGGACAAAGAGATTTATTATGTGTTTATAGATGACCATTCTAGATTGGCGAAAGCATACTCATTAAAGACGAAAGACGAGTCTGGAGAGGCTTTAGAGAAATACCCTCATACAAGCCAGAAATCTACTGGGAAAAGAAGAAAAACTGTGCTATGTAAAGTCAGATCAAGGCAAGGAGTTCACGGGAGGTGCGTTTAGAGAAGTACTGGATAGAGAAAAGATAGAAGCCATTTACGCGCCACCGTATACTCCAGAGCATAACGGAGTTGCAGAAAGGTTCAACAGAACGTTGCAAGAGAAAGTTAGAACATATATGTTCGACTTGGGATTACCAAAGAGTATGTGGGAGTTAGCAGTTGACGCTGCTGTGCATGCGTACAACAGATCTCCACACAAAACTATAGAATATGAGATCCCGTTGAAGAAGTTTTTCACCAGAAACGAGGTTGTCATTTTGAGCAAATAAAGAGATTCGGATGCATTGGATATGCAAGAGTACCAAAGCCTACGTCGAAGTTCGACAAGAGAGCTATTAGAGGTGTGTTGGTAGGATATACTGACACTGGATATATACTCTGGCATCCAAGCACAAGAAATTCATGAGTCCCGACACATGCGATTTAATGAAAAGGTAACATATAAAAATGTATATCAAAATAGTCAAAACAGAAGAAGAAAAAAGACTCAGATAAAATTGGATGAAAGAATTCGTAGAAGATGAGGAAAAGGGAGAACAAATACTAGAGATTCCTGAGAAAGGAAAAGAGGTAGACCGAGAAAACAAATAACACAACTAGACGAACAGAAGCAGAGGGTCGCACGAAAGGAAAGTGAAACTCCAATGACTAGAAGTAAAACTAAAAGAAAACTAGAAGATAATGGAGACACTGATGTGCGGAGAATAATAGAAGATGTTAGCTTTGCTAATTATACCAATGTGAAAAATGTTCAACGGAGTATAGAGAATGAAGATGAATTACATTAATGTCTTATGGCATCGTTGAATAGAGAGCCTGTTACTTATGAAGAAGCTATATCAAGTAACGAAAGAGAATTGGAAAATTGCAGTCAAAGAGGAACTTGAATCTATGTATGCTAATCAAGTGTGGGAACTTGTCGATAGACCATTAGAGAAATTAGATGGAAAACGACCTAATATAATAGATTCAAGATGGGTATTTAAAAGAAATTAGAGGCAAATGGATCTACCAGATTCAAAGCAAGACTTGTGATCAGAGGCTGTAAAGATAGAAACGTGTATGATTTAAAAGAGACATATGCACCGTTTCAAGACTGTCACTGGTTAGATCTATATTGGCGATAATAAATAAGTATAACTTATACGCTAGTCAGCTAGATGTTAAGACTGCGTTTTTAAATGGAGTTCTAGAAGAAAAAGATGAATATATATGGAAATTCCAGAGGGAGTAGAAGTGGATGAAAACACCAAGGAGAATAAGGTGTGTAAATTGAATAGAGCCTTATACGGATTGAAGATAAGTCCGAAAAGATGGAATAAGAGATTTTCAGAAGAGGCTAAGAAACTTGGATTAGAGAACGACCTACATGAGCCATGCCTGTTCACGTGGAGGAAAGAAGGCAAAATAGTGATCGTAATGCTTTACGTAGATGATATGTTGGTTGCAAGTAATGATCAGAAGAAATTAGAAGAAATCAAAAGGAATTGAGTGAAACATTTGAGACGAAGGATCTTGGGGAACCAAAGAACTTTCTGGAATAACAATAGAGCAAAACAAAGAAGAAAGATATATGTACATTCATCAGACGCGATATACTGAGAGCATATTAGAAAAGTTTCATATGAATGAATGCAAGCCTCAGAGTACTCCTATGGTCACCAGAAAAGTGAGCAATAAAAATAGAAAGAATAAATTAGAAGAAAAGAGTATTAGAGAAGAAATTAAAAGAGTACCTTATAGAGAAGCTATAGGAAGCTAATGTATCTGGCAAATGCTACACGACCTGATATAGCCTTTGCAGTAAACTATTTAGCAAGAAGACAATTAGAGCCAATGGAGAAGACTGGCAAGATGTAAAAAGAGTCTTCAGATATCTTAGAGGAACTGCAAATAAGGATTAATTTAGAGGTAAAACAGATGAATTGGAGTCACTGACAGATGCTAGTTTTAGAGATTGCATGGATTCTACATCCACTGGAGGATATATAATCAAATTGTTTGGAGATGTGATAGCATGGAGAAGTCATAAACAGACATATGTTACACTCTCTACCTGTCAGGCAGAGTATCTAGCAATGAGTGAGGCCTGTCAAGAAGTAATTTCATTAGACAAGTCGCTCAGGTATGTTGTTGGAAGAACTTCTTGCCTGCAACAATCTGGTGTGATACAGAGCAGCAGGAAACTGCACTAAGAAGGATGGAAGTCACAAACTTAAAATGTTTGATGACAACTTAGAAGAATAAAGAAAAACTTAGGAGAGAAGAAACTGGAAACAGAAAACATATGGCTGACACTCATGGAGATTTATCAAGTAGTGTGTTGATCAAGGGAAGGTGAAAGTCGAATGGATTGAGACCAAAGAGAACTTGGCAGACATTATGACAAAACCTTACCTTTAGAAGCATTTGCATATCTAAGAGATAAGATAATGAATGTAGAGTTTGAACAGAATTAGAGATTAATTTTATTCTAGAACTAACTCTTGGTGTGTTTCAGATAAAGCAGAACTTAGAAGACCAAGGATCGCTCGCACAAAGGGAGGGAGTATGAGGAGCTGAGCTTTGAACGAGCGATGTGCTCCCGCCCTTCGAGAGGGCAGCTCCCGCGTGGCGCGAGCCTCGGGGCG
>JASTWL010001245.1:0-46751 GCA_035220575.1 Temnothorax rugatulus
GATTTATGGATTGTATTATCATCAGCGAAATCACTTTTGCATTTTTATAAATATGTAATAGCGTTTCGCTTTGATTAAATAAAATCATAATTCTTCAAACATACAAAAAAGAAATGTTCAATAAAATATAATATTTTATGCGAGTATATGTTCAGGTAGAAGTACGAACTTTGGATGTAAAGAAATAGGAAATATGGATATAATTTAAACAATTAAGAATTGAACACAATTTAATGAAAATTAACTTGTGCAAATAAAAAAAAATTACGCAACAATTTTTTTCCTTTATATTTAAGAAATGGAATACCGTTTCTCGCCAAAAAGAACGATTCAAACAAAAGTACTTGACATTTTTAAATAAAGATTTGGTGGTCAAATTAATATTGATTTAAATGAATCATTTGAGAATATTGCACAGGCTACATCAAATCTTTTATTAGAAGTTCCAGCATCAAAAGGAGAAAAAAAAAATACAAATAAAGAGGTCGTCCATCCGTGTCTTACAACGAAAGTTCAGAAAAGACGAAAAAAAAGACGCATTGCAAATTTGCTTTCAAGCTACAGTGTTGAGGAAGTTATGAAAGCTGCTAAATGTCTGCAAAATCAATTTCATGACGACTCGGATACGGAAGAAGATATTGGAAATATTGAAGACAGTAATAATATCTTAACTATGTATATGGACTTGGAATTAACAAAAGCTAAATATGACAAGCTGTGGACATATAATAAGAAACTTCATGGTAGTAAATTATATCCTCCATATAATGTTATTCAGAGTGCAAAAGAGAAGTGCTACCCAACAGATTTGAATTTCAACGATTTTGGTGCGAATGTAGATGTTAAGTCATTATTAAACATACCACTGAAAGGATACTTTTAACGTTAAGTAAGGAAAAGCTCCACGAATTACGCGATAAAATGTTAATTTTATATGGAAAATGGGGAATGGATGGCGCGTCCGGACAGAAAACACAACTAGACAGAAATGGCTAGCAGAAACCGTTAGTGTAGAAAAAGACCTATCAGCTAATACCGATGATGACGATGATGAAGTTATAACAGATATTTTCTGTGAGAACGCTGTATTTATAATTACTTTTGTTCCGATTCAGTTAGTAGCTGAAAATAATATTATCTGGAAAAATGAAAGACCATCGTCTGTTAGTTATTGCCGCCCAATAAAGTTTCAATTTATAAAAGAAAGTAATTCAGTTGTAAGTAATGAATATAAATTTTATTCAGATATCTTCAACAAACTGGAATCCTCATGCATCACAATAGAAAATATCATATTTACTATAATATAACTTTCGACATCCAATGTACAATGATAGATGGCAAAGTATGCAACATTTTAACTGGCCAGAAGTCCTCGAACTGTTGTAACATTTGTGGAGTAAGTCCAAAAAATATAAATGATATAACATACATTGAAAGTCTTCCATGTAATGAAGATAATTATAAATTTGGGCTTTCTACATTGCATTGCTGGATCCGTTTCATGGAATATTTATTACACATTTGTTATAATTTTGATTTTAAAAAGGGCTTCGCAAAGGGAGAAAATAAAATTTTAAAAGCCGAAAGGAAAAAAAGATCCAAAAGACTTTAAAATCGAAACTGTTATTAACCGTTGACATTGTAAAGCAAGGCTCAGGAACAACAAACACGGGAAATGTTGCCCGTTCTTTTTTTGCACACGCTGAAAGTGTAGCAGAAATTACGGGATTGGATAAAGATGTGGTAAAACAACTGGGTAACATTTTGCAAGCATTAGCATGTGGAAAGATATAAATCTTGAGAAATTTAACAAATATTGTCTAGATACTGCAAAACTATGTCTCAATTTATATCCTTGGTACAGTATGCCACCATCTGTACATAAAGTTTACTACATGGTAGTAACATAATTAAACATTTAGGTTTGCCAATTGGTTGCCTGTCGGAAGAAACGCAAGAAGCAAGTAATAAGATTTTTAGGAAAGCTCGCGCTCACAACAGCAGGATGAAATCAAGAAAATGCACTAACGAAGATATAATGCATTATCTTCTGGTGTTTCATCTGATCTGTAATTAGTAATTTAAGAATAAAACAGGAAAAAGCACCAAGAGATTTAACACCTGAAATAAAAGATCTCTTAATGGAGTGTTAAATGTGCACATAAAAGTTTTTTTTATTTAGGATTGTATAAAATATAAAAATATAAGAAATTGTGTGTTGGTGTGTGTGTGTGTGTAATAACGTGCAGCATATAGCGATTAGGAAATAAGAATTAAAAAAAAAAACAAAAAAAAATTAAAAGAAAAACAAAAAATTAAAAAAAAACACAAAAATGACTAAAACACAAAAAACAAAACCCTTTAATGACAGATACCTTGACGCGGTAAAAGGGCTTCAGTATTGCCTTATATAATCAGTTGTAATAAAGCAATGTAACAAAATTCTGTCAATCTGTTTTGTCAATTAAATATACAAACTGTGAAAAACGTTAAAAATAAGAATTAATCAAATTTTACTCATTTTTCTGTAAATCTATTATATATTATATAATTTCAATATTTTTGACTTCCATTTGAATGCCATTTTGAATTGAAAATTTTTAAATTGATTAATTTATATTTAGCGACCCAAAAACCCTATACATATGTGTTTTGGTTGTAAATATATGCAATATTGTAGGTGAGATATCATATTCAACATCATTTCAGGACTTTTGACAGTCATTTTTGATCCGCTATTTTGAATTCAAGCTCTGTTTTAAAAAACGCGCAATGCTATCTTGTAGAGCATTTCATTACGAGCAAATAAAAAAAGTTTTCTGAAATCGGTTAAGAATTGCATGTTCGGTCGATTTTTGTCCAAAAAGTGAGCCTTTTTCCCACTGTGCGGCGCACGTCCAATCTATCGAGGCCTTATAGAGGTCGACGTCCATCCTTTTGTAATCCCATCGAGCGGGAGACGGCCGTATGTAAGGTCTAACAAGGGATTCCGATATTGAGAAGGTTATATATGAGTGGTCGAACAACGACGCAACGTCCCCACGGACTGTCCAGTCACGCACATGGTGGCGGAGTTCGGGTGAGGCCCACGTTAAATCGATTATCGAAACTCCCTGTCGACCTATGAAAGTTGGGTGTATTCCCTCATTTATCAAACGCATATCCACGCTCGCGGACCATTCCTCCAGTAGCTCGCCCTTAAAATCAGTATTGGGAGAACCCCATAAAGGGCATGCGCATTAAAATTGCCACAAACAAGGGTTCTGTTGTTATGTATGCATGCGCATAGATTCGTAAGTTCGTCGACGAAGTTTTCGTATCCGGCCCGATTTACATTCGGAGATATGTAGCATGAAATTATATGTGCGCTCCATACCTGACGACCACGGAACTCCGGCCCCTCGCGACTAGAGACGCAGAATAATCCGCTATTTGGGGATCACGTACACAGCAGCCAGGCCGTCCCTACTGTAAAACCATTGCTGGGAGTCGGGTGTGCGGGCAGGCTCCGAAACCACGCACACCGCAGCTCCCAGTTCTTCCGCATATTAGCAAGAAAGTCTTTCGCCCCCTACTTCTGTTCAGATTTATCTGTATAACTGTCGTGGGCGTCATTTCTAGTTTCGTTTCCTATCTACGGTCCCACTTCCAGCAATCGGGTCCCTCTCTGAACATCTACTGGAGGAGCCCAGTCTGTGTTCGTACGGCCTACCGGCGTCCTTGCATAAGACGCAGCAAGGGTCTGCTTGACATTGTCCAATCTGCTGATGATCGCTGGATCCACATCTGAAACAGTTGTCCACACGGTTTTCGGGAAACTGACAAGTGTTGCGTACGTGTCCGTACCTCCAACACTTGTAGCATTGAATGGGTCTCGCATCTAGTATTTCGATGCGAGCTACAGTCCAGCCTATCTTCAGTCGGCCGGATAACGCGACTCTGGTGGCAGCTATTAGAGGGCATTTAGCCCACACAGAGTGTAAGCCGTTTGCCATACGGCGAACAGTCCCTAACTTTATTTCAGACTCATCACAATCACCCATGACGGATATTGAGTTGGTGATTTCTCCTGGAGTAATAGAGTCATCGAGGTTCCAGAGCCTCATCTCTCCCATAGTCGTCGGTCTGTTTACACGTGTGGCAGCGGGATCCAGCACCTCTCGCAGTTTTTTGACCAAGGTATCCGCCTTGGAGGTTCCATCCTCACCAGGTATCTCAATGATCAATCCTCCGTTGATGCCTTTCCGAATTCTAGAATTCTCGATACCTAACTGATCGAGGGAAATCTTATCACGCGCTTTTTTTAATATGTCTGCGTATGTAATTTTGTCATCCAGACTCGTAATCGTGACCGCCGCCGTCCTCGGTGGTCTACGGCGACTTACTCCACGATGTATTCCCCCCGCTCCAGCAGAGGGAGGGGGTCCTCTCGCGACGCCGCGGTCAAATTGCCGGTTTCTCTCGTCGAAGTAGGAGTTCTCCTCATTCGTGAGTCCCCACCTGTGTTCCTGGGCGTGTTAGTACTTCTTTTAATGGGAGTCTCCGACAGCTCGCATGGCTGTTTCATCGTTCGTAATTGTCGTCTCCGTTTAGCCAGTTTAGTCATCTCGGAATTGATCAATTCCATTTCCTTATTGTGTGCATCGTCCTCTGAGTCAGGATAGTCCGATGTCGATGCACCGGCGCGATTCCCGACACTTTGAGAAGCTCTCCTTATTTCTCTGACCTTAATCGGAGTATCGGGTCTCTCGACGTCTTCATTTTCCGGTCTGAACTCATCTCTTCCCATTACGGTTTAATAATGTTCGTCTTCTTTGAGAAAGATAAATGATTCAATATCTTAGGTTTCTCTGTGGGGGGAGTGGATCCACTTTCGTGGAGGTCTCTCCGTCCCTCTTTGATGTGTCCTGTATTTGCTTGTGCGTGTTTCCATATACTTGTCGCCCTCACTTTGGTCCATATGATCGGACTGCGACATTTCTCCAAATACGAAGGCAGGAGTTCGTGACGGTTCATTGTTACCTTCCGTTTTCTGAATTCTTTCACGGAGAGTCTTAATTTCCTTCTGCAGTTTGGTATTTTCTGCCTGGACCAATAAATATTGTCTTTCTTTAATTTCTTCCTCCTCTTTTGCACTCTAAGTTGCGCTGTTAGTTCGGAGTTTCGTAACTTCAATGACGATGTGTCACCGGCAGCGTTTAATCTCTCTCCCATAATGGCAATAATTTCGGACAGGTTTGATAGGCCAATCTTTAAATATCCGCTAAGTTTCCCCAGCAGCTTTTCACTCTTAGAGCGGATTCGTTCCATTTTATCAATGTTCAAAGAGGCAAGATCCATGAGTTTCTCAGTGTCCATCTCCTGCATTCTGTCACCGGACACCGCCGTAATTCTGGTTGCCACAGTTCCGTAGGGCCAAGGATGATAAATTCGGTTCCAGTTATTCCCTTCGATTTCTTCGCATATGATTTCGAAAGAGGAGAGGTTTCCTTATTATGAGGGGAAATCGAAGCTTCCTCTTCTCCCTGCCAGCAAATATAGACGGATTTCGACATCTTGCGTCTCATCCTCAGAGTCCGTAATAACAATGGCTCCTCTTCCTCCTGCGTATTTTCTGTGTCTTCCATATACTCATCCTCTTGAGTTGGTTCAATCGACTCTCCTTCCCCGTTGCTTCTAATCTAGAGGTTAAAAAGAATGTCTTGCCTATATACAAATAAACTAAACGACGGATCGTTAGATCGACTTTTACGCGTTATAAGAGAAACTTCTCATTTCGAAACTCAAAGTGTGCAATATTTAGAATGTCTCCATATATTGAAGCTAGTCATAGTGACAAAAGCTTACAAATAATTGGAGGAAATTGCACTGATCATTGGCGATGTATATTTTTTGACGGCACTAAACTTCACGTGTATGACAGTATGCCTGGCTGTACATACGATAAGTTGGTAGCCAAAGAGAAAATTACATACAACTTCGTTACCCGAAAGTTAGCCAAAGTGATTTATTTTCGAAAAAGTTGACTCACAACCAGATGGTATATGTTGTGGAATTTACGCGCAGCTTTTGCCATAACTGTAGCCTTAGGAGGCAATCCTTGTGATGAAAAATATTCCAAGGATATAAAATGCATGAGACAACACTTTATGAAAATTATAGAGGGAAATAAACTGTTGCCTTTCCCAAGACGATAAAAACGTACGATCTAATATATTTAGAAAGTTACGTACGCTCATTTAGAATAATGTACATACATTTAAAAAGATATTTGAAATATATCGAAAACATACCTGGGGAAAATGAAAAACAGATTTAAAAAAATAAAAAATTAAAAAAAATAGAAACAAATAAATGAAAAAAAAATAAAAATAAAAAAATAAAATAAAATAAAAATGAATGTCAGAAGCGTCTATTCGGACGGTACTGATTATAATAAAAATCAGATACGTCTATTCTGACGGTACTGACCAAATTAATGCCAGAAGCGTCTGTTATAACGGTGTTGATTTTACAAATGTATCATTTGTAAATAAAAATCGGAGAGACGAAAAGATATTGGTTGCGTTCTCACGGAAATGGGCGTTGGAGGGGCCCATTTCATATTCTCAATATTTAAAGTCACATAATTTTGATTTTGTAATATTGTTTTTATACTTGAGAAAAAATGTACTGTAAATATATTATTACTTTATGTTATAAATATACAAACAGTACATATATACAAAAGTTTGTATTTATATGCTTTCGGTCAAATAAATATATGAATAACACCGAGAGCATATGATATTGTAAGAGCATATGATATTGTAAGAGCATATATACATAATGCACATATACATATGGATGTGCAATTTTAATCTTTTCACGCAATTATTTTTGAACTATTTTTTTTTTGAAAAAATATTTCAAATAAAACTTACTTTGTTTCAAAGGAGATATCTTACTACAGATACAGGTTTTGTCTAAGTAAAGGTGCCTCTGAGATTTAAGGTAATGTTAATTTTCTTAAATGAAAAAGAATAATAAGATAAATCAATTGATGTAAAAAAAAAACACATTGTTGCTTATCAAAAAAGACACAATTAGTTATTGCAAATTGCGTATTTTTTTTGCAAAACAACAATGTGTTTACACCAGTTGATTTGTCTTATTATTTTGTACATAAAAGTGTAAGGTACAGCTTACAAAGAATAAAAAGTTTACAAAATATTTATATTTATATCAAAATGTATCAGAATAAAATATGAATTATCTCGTATTAATTTTTTATGACAACCTAAATACTTTTATATGTAGAATAATTAGAAGAATCGTACTATGAAAGAATCATACAATTTTATTTAAAAAAAAATAACGATATTTATGTGACCAAAAATTGATTTTTTCGAAAATTAGTTTTATCATTATTTGTCCCCCTGATATCCTACAACTTTTGTCTAAAACGTTTTCCATATCTTTCATATTTTTCGAGATATTTGCTCGGACATTTATAGACAAAACCCAGCATATATATATATATATATATATATATATATATATATATATATACTTTATATATAAATTATATGAACTTATATATAATCATGTCAAAATGTATGTGAAACTATATATATATGTAATAGGATTCGTTTCTCGTATTTAAAATTTGACGGACAGTGGTATAAAGACGGTATATCAAGAGACACGGCATTGTCTCATGTCAAGCAGTGCCAAGTTGTAATATATGCATGGAATAAATCATTTCACTTTTGATTCTATAGTTTTTGAAAAAATATACATCTTAATTTATCAATGCTTTATTATTGAAGTTAACAGTTCTTTTCCAATATATATTGACTATATATGGTCATATATGACTATATATATGATTATATATAATTATATATAATTATATATGATCATATAGAGACAAAATTCATATATAATTGCATTATATATAATCATATATATTTATATATAATTATATATAATTTTTTTTCCCCGAGTACGCACACATGACCTGCAGTATTATTTTATAATACTGAATTATATAATATTATGTAACGAATTTTTGAATTTAATATCTATAATATATATAAAAACGATCATTCAAATAAATTTTTAAATTTAGGATTAAATATCTGCAGCATATATGATGACTTGCGAATCTATATCTATACAGATATAGTGCTATATCTGGTTGTACATAGGACAAGATTAGTCACATTAATATATCCGGCTATATATGACTGCATATATAGTTGTATATAATACTATATCTAGTTATATGTAGAGTGCACTACTCACATATCATTATATCTGGCTTCACATAAAATTATATACATTTATATACAAGTAGATATGGTGCTATATCTGGTTGTATGTGGGACCACGATTGCACATGTGGCCATGTATAATTAGATATGACCCCATATAAAAACATATATAATTATATATAATTATATATATACCAGATATAATTATATATGATTATATCTAATCATTTTTTCCCGGGTATAAAGTTAAAAAACACTTCTGTATCTTTTTAACTGAACAATAACTCGTGTAACAATGAAAAATAATTCTATAAAGAAAGTTCTATCGCTTATAATCTATTTTGAATTCTATTCCTCAAATTAAGCTTTATTTTTATTTCAGAAAGTTAGAAAAATCATAAGATCTTTGATTAATGAAATTTGTTAAAGTACCTAATATACAATAATTCTTTGTTTTGTAGATTATAAAGAAGTACTTGCTTTAAAATTGTTACCATTACTGTTTAAAAAATTCAAAAACTGACAAAAAAATCGGCATTTGGACAAACATGGTACCCTGAAAAATTGGAGGTGTCTAATAGTTTTATCTACCACATATTTTTTTCATATTAGTAATTATTTATATTATCCATTTATAATTTGATTATAAAATATGTTACTTAATAAAGTAATATGCTATCTATATATGAATAAAATTAAATTTTATTTAAGTAGTCATGTGATATTTAAAAAAGAAGTTTTCAGACACTTTTAAAGCATTTTTTACGATATAATGAAATTGGGTAACTGAACGGGCGGGGTGAGACTGAACACTTTCAATTATTCATTTATATAGATACTGTTATAAAGTCACTTACAAATATATAATTACACCATGTACGTTAAACAAAGAATATATAATAATATATTATCGGTTATAAAGTTTTTTATAAGCAAATTTTACAACAGCTGAAATGGATATGTCCAATCTCAATCTTATCTTAAAGACCTATATTTATCTACACAAATCGCCTATATTTATTGATATTTATCTACACAAGTTAATGGATGGAAACAATATCTATAAAATACTTTATACTTGCAATTTTTTGTAGGAGACTGAAAATTCTACTGCACACTTACAATCAGCTAAAGCAGCTGTTGAAGAATTGCATATCAGTCACAAAATAGATGTGAAGCCTTATATGATTATAATTGGACCTACTCTAAATAAGATTAATTGTGCTTATGTGATAGTTGAAGATCACATTTATCAAGTACCTTCTGCTTTGTTTGCAGTTGACTTTCAAGTGTGCTTTCAAGTTATTAAAGTTTTTCAAGATAAATATTCGTTAATATGCAATCATATATGGCAATTTTTGGAGACAGAAATTTACAAATTTGAAGTGATTAATAAATATGTAGGAGTTAGTGAATTAATTGATAAACTGCGTGAAATAAAATAAAGAATAGACTATAATGTTATTACATTAACGAGAATTAAAAACTAATTTCATTTTGTATATGTATTTAACATTAAGTAATATTAAGTAGTATATATTTTAGTGTATATATTACTAAACTTTCTATGTAAATTGAAACACTATTTTATTTTTACAATTGTCGCTCTAAAAATTCGTTTAACTTCTTTAAAATATCTGATTAAAAGTGAATTGAGTTATCTAAACTGTTAGAATTTTATTTGTTTTTTTTATTTGGTATAATACTTATAACGCTCATAATGGATTTCGCTAAGTCTTTTGAAAGGAATACTAATATTAATAAAGTATCTTTGGATCGTGAAATTTTGAAATTTACTCTCGCGTTATATAACAATTCATTACTATCTCGTAAAGCAGTCGATTCTGTTATTCAAACATTCGATCAGTTCATTTCCAGCACATTTATTCCATTTTTACAACATGAAATAGAAAACCGATTAGAATCAATAATGAACGATGTCTTACGTTCAAAGGTTTAATTTTGTTCTAGAGGATAATAAACATATTTTTGATAAATTTTCATCGGAATATCTGCGTTTAAAATTATATGAACATAAGAGCTTATTCGTACCTCCACAAAAGCAAGAGATTATAAATAATGATGAAAAATGTGAATCGAATCCGCAAACCATAGCTTATATTTCATTAAAATGTACATTTGAAAAGGTTTTTACAATACCTGGTATATTTGAACAGGTGCAAACATACATGGATAGTTTATCGAAAAATCAATCTACTTTATGTAACATTGTTCAAAGAGATTTGTGGTTAAACAAATACAAAAAAGTAGATAAGATTATTTTTCCTATTTTCATTTATTATGATGATTTTGAATCGCGAAACCCGTTAGGTAGTCATGCAGGTGAGGAAAAATTGGGTGGATTATACGCCTCACTTGCATGCTTACCTCCTCATCTCGTAGGTAAATTGCACAATGTGTTTGTTTGCACAATAGTTCACACAAAACATTAAAAAACATATGGATGTAAGAAAATTTTCGCCAAGACAATCAAAGATTTAAATAGTTTGTCAGTAGATGGAATCACAATAAGTATTAATGGGCAAGAAAAGCAAATTTATTTTGAGTGTGTACTGATTTTAGGAGACAATCTAGAACTGAATACCATCTGCGGTATTGCAGGAAGTTTTGTTGCAAAACACTATTGCAGAATATGTAACGCAACAAGTTCTGAGTGTAAAGATATGACAATGGAGCACGAACCATTTATAAGGACAGTTGAATCTTACAATGCAGATGTTTTAAGAAATGATTATCAAAATACTGGAATCCAAGAAGAGTGTGTTTTTAATGAATTAATTAATTTTCATATTGCAGAGAACCTTTCAGTTGATGTAATGCATGATGTTTACGAAGGTATAGCATCGTACACAATTAGTAAAGTTTTACAATCTTTAATAGGAAAAAAAAAATTCTTTCTTTAACTGCAATAAATCATGCAATTGAAAAATTTTCTTATAATAAAGTAGAGAAACAAAATAAATGTAGACCCATTCCGTTCATCCAAAGTGAAAAAGGTAAACAAAAATTAAAAGTAAAGCAGTCATAAAGGTGCGGCTGGTCTAGTGGATAGAGCGCCAGATTCGTAATCCGGAGAACCGGGTTCGAATCCCACTGGGCCACTGAGAATTTCTCAGTAAAAATACCGCACCCCCATCTGACGGATAGAGGTAACCTTTAGATGGGAAAACTGGGCTTCGTCTTTCGGAAAGAGACGTTAAGCAGTTGGTCCACTCATAGCCGTCGACCGCTATGAAGTACCTCAGGAAAAAGCAGAAGGCGCTATCCAATAGGACGGCTTCTGTACAGCGGTGTGGAAGGCAACGGGAAACCACCACACTATTTATATTCCCACGAGAGTTATGAATGATGTAAAAAGTTCATAACCACGACCACTCTGTCAAGAGTGTACGACTAAGAAGAAGAAGAAAGCAGTCAGCGAGTGAGATGCTTTGTCTAGTAAGATATTTAGGTTTGATGATTGGCGACAAAATTCCAAAAGAAAATGAAGAGTGGAAGTTGTATCGATATCTAAGACAAATTATTTATTGGTATTCTTACTGCGCCTAAATTGAATAAAGGTCAAATATTAAACATACAACTAGTTATTCAAAAATTCAACTTCCTTTATAAAAAGCTTTTCGGATAATTAAAGCCGAAAATGCACATATGGTTACATTATTCACGAGTAATGCTATTAAATGGCCCAGTAGTGCATTTCTCGTCAATGAAATATGAAAGAAAAAATAAAAAGTTAAAAGAGATAGCAATAGGAACCACGTCTAATGTAAATTTACCACTCACACTTGCCATTAGGCATCAACTTCAACTATGTTATTATTATGAATTTAGTCCGATTATGGATAGTGATTTATCACTTGGACCAGTGCACGCAGAAAATGCTCAAATTGCTTTTAGTAAACTTTGTGGAGTTACAATAATTAGAAAACCAGTGAAAACTCTTAAGAAGATAAAGATATTGGGTAAGCCTTTTACTACTAAAACAATACTTGTTACAAAAATAACAGAAACTGCCCCTCAGTTTGGAAAAGTGAAAAACATATTTTACTGCGACAATAAAGATGTTTATATACACGCTGAACAATTTGAAACAAGTTTTAATCATTATTATCATGCGTATAAAGTTTATTCTAATATAAATAAAAAAGACATATTAATAAATGTCGATTTATTGCTAAGATTACCTCCTTACGGTAGTAAGTTCGATTTTGCGACACGAAAAAGCGTCACGAATTTTGCGACACGAAAAGTTATGGCAAAGCCCTTGCCTTCAGAAGTTTCACTTCTAACGCGCGTGGCGACCACGCGTTCATTTTTTTTCTGTGTAATATATCATCATGTATATTAATAATATAATAATGTTGTTGAATGCATTTACTTTCATTAATCATATAATTTAAAAAATTGTAATTTTTTTAATGACCAAAGAATTGATCATTAAGTTGTAAAACTGTTAAAATGTATGTATCACTTGGTTATAAATTTCCTTATTGACGTAGAACTACGTCTTTCTCCGCGGTATGGGGGGTACCCACGGATGCGACGATGCAACGAAAATATGTCACACTTTGAACGTTTAGATCTTCGAAACTAATAATCGTAGAGTAATGAATGACATCTCATTTTAAAGCTTAAGAAGTCCCATTTATGATAAATCTTGACCGAACTCTCTATTTCTTTCCGTTTTGTTATAGTAGCGTTTTAAAGTTTCGCAAAATTTCTTGTAGATTTAACGAAAACATGTCTCACTTTGAACGTTTAGACCTTCGAAACTAATAATCGTAGAGTAATGAATGACATCTCATTTTAAAGCTTAAGAAGTCCCATTTATGATAAATCTTGACCGAACTCTCTATTTGTTACCGTTTCGATATAGTAGCGTTTGAAAGTTTAGCTAAATTTCTTGTAGATTCAACGAAAACATGTCTCACTTTGAACGTTTAGATCTTCGCAACTAATAATCGTAGAGTAATAAATGACATCTCATTTTAAAGCTTAAGAAGTCCCCTTTATGAAAAATCCAGACCGAACTCTCTATTTCTTTCCGTTTCGTTATAGTAGTGTTTTAAAGTTTCGCAAAATTTTTTGTAGATTCAACGAAAACATGTCTCACTTTGAACGTTTAGATCTTCGCAACTAATAATCGTAGAGTAATAAATGACATCTCATTTTAAAGCTTAAGAAGTCCCATTTATGATAAATCTTGACCGATCTCTCTATTTGTTACCGTTTCGATATAGTAGCGTTTGAAAGTTTAGCTAAATTTCTTTTAGTAAACGCTGCATTGAATTTTGCGATAGAACAGTACGTATAACTTAATTTTTTTAAGTAAGAAAATCAAAATAGAAATCAGCGATAAGAATACTGAAGAGGATCTACAAAATAATAAGCATGGTTTATAAGATAAAAAAGTCTTTAATTTTGCCACGCACGCTCAAGCACATGCGCACGCTCATGCACACGCACATGCATACGCACACGCACACGTACACGCACACGCAGACAAACACGCACACAAACGCGCATACGCACACAAACACAATCACGCACACGCACACGCACACAAACACAAATACGCACACAATCATTCACAAACACAAATACGCTGTAAGAAGTATAGGCTAGGTTGATAAAAATAAATGTTTATTTTCAAATACATAGAAGAATAGCTGACTATTATTTTAAAATCCTCTTCCGTTAATTGTCTTGTCGTTTTCTAATTTGTGATTTTCTTCATCTTTCAGTTTTACATCTTGTTCTTTCTCCAAATTTACTGCAGCGTTTATTAAAATTTCGTATCGACCGTCATGCAATACTATAATTTTGAAAAATCAAGTGTATTTTATTTATAATTATTTTAAAATTAAACATATTAAACATGTATATATATATATATATATATATATATATATATATATATATATATATATATATATAGGTATGTGTGTGTATTGAATTAAAGTTTTACGTTTTTTATCCTCAATTTGATTGAAAAAGGAAACCGAAAACTCTCAGGGATTATTTTTTGATTTTAAGAAACTTACGCTTAGGACAATTATTATTATTTTTTTTCTGAAACTGCTCGATGAAGGATGTCCAGAATGCTCGCAGGATACTCGGAAGATAAATAAAGTGCAGAATGTTTGCCAGTATGTTAAGTTTTTAATAATACGTGAAGGAACTCTATAAACTCGGAAAATGCTTGAGGATAGTGTGCACAATGCTTGATGACGTTTGAATGAGGCACTCAGGATAGCACACTTTTTTTAAAATTTGTTTCCCGTTTTTCTAAATATAACAATAAAACTTTAAACAATATTCATTTAATAATGTTAGCAAATTTTTGGAAATTTAAACAATATGTATTTAATAATATCATCCTTTTTTTTATAAACCATTGAAAACAAATTATATATAATCGTATATAATTAAATATAATTATATTTCTAAATTGACACAATATAATTTTATCTAATTATATATAAATATATATATAAAATTATATATAAAATTTTCAATAATAATAGATAATTAATAAATATAAATTTTAAATTCAATTCAATTTTGTTTTAATAATAATAAATAATCTAAATTTGATATTTTTAGTCCTAAAATACACTCTAAATTATATATTGTAACTTGGTACTTTACGTAAAACAGTGCAGTGTCTTTTGATATACCTCTGTTTGTTTAATTTTTTAATAAGTACGAGAAATTAATCTTATCGTTTGCCATCTATTTCATAATACTAGTTTAATATTTGATTAAATATAATCATTAATAATCTACATCAGAAAATTCCTTTTATTTATACCCGTGAAATAAAGTTTATATATAATTATATATAAATAAATATAATTATATATAATGCATTTTTATTTTAATTTTGTCTCTATATGATTATATATATATATATATATATATATATATATGTAAATAGATATATATATATAATTTTAACTTACAGATCTTGTATTCTTCAATTTCAAAATTATTTATTTACGCGTCTCGTAGTTATGAGACAAAGCGATCTAGTGTTTTCCACAATACTCACCAAGATTGGTAACGGAGAAAGATTGACAGATGATGAGACAAAGTTGTTGGAGAGTCGTTTCAGAACAGTAGAATGGTGTAACGAGCATGTCCCAGGTGCCATACGACTATACCATCGCAATTGCGAGGTTGAGAAATATAATGTTGAAGTAATAGAATCGACGTATATTAGCGAATGCAACGATATAATTCAAGGTTATTGTAGCGATAAGGAGTTGGATAGTGCAAAGAAGAAGCTGTACAAATTGAGTGTCACTGAATGCGGTGGATTGCCATACATGTTAAAACTATGCGTAAACAAGCTGTTTATGGTAAACAGTAATATTGACGTAGAAGATGGAATAGTGAATGGCGCAATTGGTGAACTAAAATATTTGGAATACGACGAAGAAGACGAGACGAAACTAAACAGAGTGTGGCTTAAATTCGAAAACAATGACATTGGAGCGAAGTTGAGAATAAAATCTAGACCGTTGGTTGTTAGCAAATCAGGAGTGTTGTCTAATGATTGGACTCCAATAACAAAGAGACATGCAACCATCTCCATTACAACAAAAATTAAATGTAAACGAATACAATTTCCGTTGTCACCGGCATGCGCAATGACTATCCACAAATCACAAGGAGGTACATTTAACGAAATCGTTTACAACTATCACAAGAGTCAGGACCAACAGCTCGTGTATGTCGCTCTATCGCGAGTTACATCTATCAACGGATTGTATCTGACGAACAATACAGACGATTATAAATTTTACCATTATAAAGGAAATAACTCGCCAAAGATAATAGAGCTCAGGAACGAATTGAAACGTTTGGGAAACTATAAACTCACAACTGTTTGCGAAAAAGCTAAACAATTTTTATGTAATGCTATTAATTCAATAATGAGCTATAATGTTCAGAGTTTGAGAGCACACAGTGCTGATTTAGAAAGAGACACTATTTTACAGAACATCGAGTTGATAGCTTTGAATGAAACCTGGTTGAACAATGATGAACGAGTGAACATTGAAGGTTTCAAAAGGATAACTCAGTACAAACGTAAAGATGTGAGAGCAGGTGGTGTTGCAATATACGAGAAAAACGAAGCACAAACGATGGCAAGGCCTCATAGACTAATGAAAATTGATGGCGAAAATGAATTACGATTATCGAATGCAGACAAATACGGAGATATATGCGCAATAGAGGCGAAAATTGACAATAAAAAATGTTTATTGGTGTCTGTTTACATAAATCCAAATACCTCAATGGAGAACATAATAGATTTTATTTCAAGAAATTTACTTGCTTATTGCTCCAATGTTTGTAAATTAGGTTCACAATTAGAAAATAAAGATTACAATGATACACCCATTATATTAGCTGGTGATTTTAATTTGGACGTGTCCAAGCGAGAAAACGAAAAATTTTTAGAGTCTATGCGCAACAAATTTGGTTTGCATTTATTATCAAACAAATCATCTACAACAATGGGAGGATCTTGCATTGACATGGTGTTCACGAGACATGTAGATAATTTAAGTTGCTATAGATATATTTCTTACTTCTCTTATCACAAACCAATACTAGCAATAACAACTTTAAACAATGATAATACGCATTCAAGTTCTAATAGTATTAATTTGGAATCAGCATTAATATGAATTTAAAATACTATGTTTGAAAAATGTTCAGAGAATGATTTAAAAACGCATTTTTATGGTAAACTTTCGAGGTTCAAAGGCATGGCTTCACGACAAGTCCTTGTGACTCATTGACAACATTATAAACAAACTATTAATGACACAAATGCTTCTTTTTGTTTAGAGTTTCACATTATCAACGTAAGAACAATTTAGAGAAATGTAAATTAAGAAATACAAGAATTTTTGAAGAACTTAACCGTTTTTATTTTCTCGATTGCAATGTGAAATCTGAATCGGATATAACGTGAGAGGCTACCTCGAATTTCGTCGGCGGTACGTGAGGAGGCGAGAAGTACTGTGGCAGAACATCGGCCGAAGACGTCTTCTCAAGGAAGTTTTGAAAGAAGACTGCCTCGCCCACGGTTTTTTGAAATGTGGTTTTTCCCGTGGGACATAGAGCGAATGCTGGGGCAGGGACTTGGGGAGTCTGTTTAGCTGTTGGGTCCACAAAAGTTCCCCCCCCCCCCTTGTCCGAAGATTTGGCGGAACGAAAGTTAGGATACGTACTCTCAAAAAAGGAAAAGAAAATTTTGACATCAAGAATCTGAGATTCTGCTGAGAGTTTGAACAACGAATATCCAGTGAGAATTAAATAAGTTTCCTTATTAGAGCACAATATACGTTTTTCGAAAATTACTGAGAGTATACTATGCTTTCTGCCATTGATCTTCTTCGAGCATCTTGCGATTCATGTCCGATTTCTCTAAGCATCGAATACTTGATATAGATTGACGAAATTTGCAACAAATTGGGGAGGACTGGAATATCGCAATGAGTTCGTATATCTTTAGTTCCTCTTTGAAATGTAAGTAAAATTAATATAGACAAAAAATAAAAAATATAACAATATTTGAAGTTTCGAAAAATCGTTTTTCAGATATTGATTGATATGTTAACTGTGAGACGGCTATAATGAGAAAAGAACAAACAATCAGACAACTCTTGCAAAAAAAAACATCATGAAGTTTACAGCGACGTAGGACAAAAATTAACATGCGAGCATTCTATAAGCTTTATTATTCGAGTAGCGTGGGCATTCTAACTTAAATTATATGAGTATCCTATACTTTCTGACATATCAATCGAGGATAGTTTGATTCGTGTGCGACTCAAACAAAGAACGAGTTCTTCAAAATCATCGACAAAAATTAAAAGACATGATTTGAGAAAAAAGGGAAATATTCTTTAATTATGTTTTAAATGTTAGATACTATGAGATATTAAAAGTAAATATAGAAAAACATTCATTGTTTTATTACTATAAAAAAAATTGATGATTGAAAAAAATAAACAAGCACAGTAACAACTATGCCGCAAACACGTAGAACTACGTCTAATGAACAGTAACAATCGCAAAATTAACATTTCTCTATCGAACGATGTCGGACAGAGGATCGTTCAACGGGCGGAATAGACAATGCGCCACTATTTCAGTTAAATATGTTTTAAGAATGTAACCAGTTCAGGTTAAAGTATTTCCAGTTATATATGTTTTAAGACAGTGACTAGTTCAGGTTTAAGTATTCAGCGAGGGAGAGTTGACGTAGGGCTACGTCAATTGTCATTCGCAGAATATATGAACATGAAATTCATGACAATGACAATGACAATTGACGTAGCCCTACGTCAACTCTCCCTCGCTGAATACTTAAACCTGAACTAGTCACTGTCTTAAAACATATATAACTGGAAATACTTTAACCTGAACTGGTTACATTCTTAAAACATATTTAACTGAAATAGTGGCGCATTGTCTATTCCGCCCGTTGAACGATCCTGTGTCCGACATCGTTCGATAGAGAAATGTTAATTTTGCGATTGTTACTGTTCATTAGACGTAGTTCTACGTGTTTGCGGCATAGTTGTTACTGTGCTTGTTTTTTTTTAATTTTTTTTCGAAGTTTTTCAGTTGTTCTGTATCTTCAATTGGAAATAGACCAGCAATATTGTCATCTTCATTCTTGTCGTTAACTGTGTTATGATCTTATACGTCCTGATTTATCCAGACCATTGAAACGTTTTAAATCATTTATTTTCGCAAGAATAAAAATTTCCTTCTTTATACATAATTTTTGTAGTTCTGTAAATATTTAAAAATTAAAAAAATTTTTTATGTCAACTTTTATTTGTATGACTCACCAATTAAGTAATCAATTTTTTCATTATCTATTAAAATTGTGTGATCTGTGTCTGTTGAAGTATCTCTAATGGGCGCATTTAGCGCACAGAATAGTTGCGGATTTATGCGCTGAATGACCTGTGATCCGGAGCGCTCCCACAACATGTGGCGGTAGCGGACGCCATGTTTTGCAGTGAAAATTTTCATGCTACATCGACGCAACTGTTGTGAGACTTGACTGGAGACATGTGAAGACATATAAAGACATGTAAGTTGTCTTGGGTTATGTTTTATGCTGCATCGCAATGAATTATTACGAAGATCAATATACATATAACGGATTAAACTACAATATTGTAGATTTATTGGAAGTGCTCGAGAAAAAATGCATTAGAAAATGGTATGTACAATTAGAAATAAAATATTATTTTAAACTAAATTATATAAATTATATAACTAACCAACATAATCTCAAATAAATTACACATGCCCAGTAAACACCAAGCTACATGTAACTTGATGTTTGCTGGGATGCATTATTGCGCATATCGTACTTGCATATGCGCGATAATAATAATATAATAATTATATGTAATAATTACACAGGCCCACAAAAAAAAAGTATATTGCTCTGGGGTTGAGACCACATTACTTCTATGTATTTTGACCCGCTGAACACGAATCTGCAATAAAAAATAGGGGTCGCACAGTGAATTTCAGAGATAACCTCAAAAAACCGTAAAAAACCACGTTTTTTAGTGGTAAAGGCTTAAAAAAAATGAATATGATTTGTCTCAGGTCAAGACCAACCAGAATTTTATTGGTAAACGCACAAACACACTTGTGTCAGTCTTTCCTGATGTTTAGACTATAAGAAAAACTGAAGACAACAGCAGGCTGAAGGCGAATCTGAAGATGGTTATACCTCTGAGAGCGGGAAAATTTGGCAATACTAGCACAGTTATCGTCTGTAAGTCCAGTTTGGTGATCAGAAGATTTTATACTGTAAGGGAATTTAGTGACTGAAAACCTGCATGAGGCCTTAAATGAAGGTGATCTTATGAACGAGAACTAAATTGGTTTACGCTTGCGTATGCGTTTGTCATCGAACGACCTATGTAAAGGATTTCTACGTCGCTTTTTGCCTTTTTGTTGTGTTCCTCTTTTCAGCATCCAGCAATAGTCCGCCATCATATTTACGCCCCAGTTTCCTTGCCATCTACGTTGAAATTTCTTCATATCCTGATGAAATCTTTCGCCTTGCTCTTCACTGAAATCCCCAAGGTTTTGTGGAAATTCATCAAGGTGCGAATCAAGAAAGTGAAGCTTCAAATTCATTAAGCAACCTAAGTTTTTGAAGTTTTCTACCATATTTTCTACGATGCTCTATAGTTTTCATCTTTGTTATTTCCCAAAAATTTTGTTGCGACATCTTTGAAGCTCAACCAGGCTGCCTTCTCTGTATCATTCATACTTTTGACAAACTCTTCGTCTCTAAACATTTTGCGAATTTGAGGTCCATCGAAGATACCTTCCTTCAATTTAACTACAGTTACATTTGTAAAAACGCTTTCCAAGTATTTAAAGCAGCGACCTTCTTTATCGAGAGCTTTAACAAATTGTTTCATCAATCCAAGTTTGATATGCAGAGGAGGTAGAAGAATTTTGCCAGGATCTACAAGAGGTCGCTTAACGATATTGCTTGTAAAAAACCACGTTTGTTAGTGGTAAAGGCTTAAAAAAAAAAGAATATGATTTGTCTCAGGTCAAGACCAATCAGAATTTTATTGGTAAACGCACAAACACACTTGTGTCATGTTGAAAAGTCAAACGAAAAATTTCACTTACGAAATATGGTACACGTACCATCAAATCCTGCTGCCATGGAAGCTACTGGAACGATGACAATTGCCCGAAAGGGATGTGTAGAATGATTCGCTTCCAGCCTTCCGTGGTAACGAAGCCAGCGAGGCGCGCTGTCCTGCAGGGGAGCGTTAGGATGTGAGGATGATGCCGTAGTGTGTCCGACGACGAGTTGACATTGTCCTCGCCAAAGTCGGAAAGCCCTCATACTTAGGCCTGGGGAGGTATGAGGGTTATCACCCCTAGGACGGCGGACTCACCTGCGATCGGGACAGGATTTCTAGCGTGCGGGTTTTCATAGAGTCTATGGGTACAAAAAAAATAAATTTATTACACCTGATCCTTCCGGATCTAGGCAGTAAAGGAAGATGTCCTGACTGACTGACTCATCAACGCCCAGGCCAAACCCCTGAACCTAGAGACTTGAAATCTGGAGGGTGTATTCCTCTCATGACGTAAGCATCCACTAAGAAAGGATTTTTAGAAATTCCACCCCTAAAGGGGTGAAAAGGGGTAAAATGTGTTTTCACGACTGTCCTGACTGACTGACTGACTGACTGACTGACTGACTGACTGACTGACTGACTGACTGACTGACTCATCAACGCCCAGCCCAAACCCTTGAGGGAGGGAGGGAGGGAGGGAGGGAGGGAGGGAGAGAGGGAGGGAGGGGGAGAGAGAGAGAGAGAGAGAGAGAGAGAGAGAGAGAGAGAGAGAGAGAGAGAGAGAGAGAGACTAGAGTTTGTCAAAAGTATGAATGATACAGAGAAGGCAGCCTGGTTGAGCTTCAAAGATGTCGCAACAAAATTTTTGGGAAATAACAAAGATGAAATCTATAGGAGCATCGTAGAAAATATGGTAGAAAACTTCAAAAACTTAGGTTGCTTAATGAATTTGAAGCTTCACTTTCTTGATTTGCACCTTGATGAATTTCCACAAAACCTTGGGGATTTCAGTGAAGAGCAAGGCGAAAGATTTCATCAGGATATGAAGGAATTTCAACGTAGATGGCAAGGAAACTGGGGCGTGAATATGATGGCGGACTATTGCTGGATGCTGAAAAGAGGAACACAACAAAAAGGCAAAAAGCGACGTAGAAATCCTTTACATAGGTCGTTCGATGACAAACGCATACGCAAGCGTAAACCAATTTAGTTCTCGTTCATAAGATCACCTTCATTTAAGGCCTCATGCAGGTTTTCAGTCACTAAATTCCCTTACAGTATAAAATCTTCTGATCACCAAACTGGACTTACAGACGATAACTGTGCTAGTATTGCCAAATTTTCCCGCTCTCAGAGGTATAACCATCTTCAGATTCGCCTTCAGCCTGCTGTTATCTTCAGTTTTTCTTATAGTCTAAACATCAGGAAAGACTGACACAAGTGTGTTTGTGCGTTTACCAATAAAATTCTGGTTGGTCTTGACCTGAGACAAATCATATTCATTTATTTTAAGCTTTTACCACTAAAAAACGTGGTTTTTTACGGTTTTTTGAGGTTATCTCTGAAATTCACTGTGCGACCCCTATTTTTTATTGCAGATTCGTGTTCAGCGGGTCAAAATACATAGAAGTAATGTGGTCTCAACCCCAGAGCAATATACTTTTTTTTTTGTGGGTCTGTGTTATATAATAGTATTATTGTTTAGGATTTTCAATCCGTCGCGATCGAGCTTAAAATCGATACCGCTAACGCCATCCCGGAGCCGCCCTCTGAACGAGGTGATTTCGCACCGCACCCCCGTCACCCCCTGACCGCGCAGTCTCTCACGACGTGCTATCGATCCTAACATGCCTGGATCGCGTGATCCTGCTAACCGCGGATTGGTCGATACCGTCGCGCGCTCGAAAGCTCCCGAAACGGGCCAGCGAGAGCTCCGGTCCCATTAATAGCGAAAGATACTCCGGTTCACGAGGTAGCATAATTGCCATCGTGTATCCGTTCACTTTTACCCCGTTTCACGCGGTTGCATATACGCCGTTGTGCACACGGGTCTTATTGCTCTTTCAGAGCCCCGCTAAACTATCGCGCCGTTAGTGCGTCTGCTGCAATTCACCCTCGCCACCGCGAACGGTGAACATACGCGTTTCAATGCGCGCTACGTGCCGCGCCATTGTGCGCCCGCTCATCTTATCGCTGCCGCGATTGATGTACATTCTCGCGTCTTGTGCTTTACGACCACAAGTGCGACAGCTGTATAACGCCCCAAGTGCGTTCATTAAGTGCTAGCACCAAATTGCGCTTACTAATTGCCCTCGCTACCGCGACCGGCTAACATACCCGCGTCACGTGATCAGCGCGCCCAGTACACCACCGAATCACGTGCGCGTCGAGTACCGCGCTCACGGTACGAGTGCGTTCACCGTAACTTTGTACAGACAGACTATTAAAGATATTTTGTGCATTACTCCACGCCGCATAAGTGTCTTCTCCAAACCACACGCCTGATCCCTGTCGGGGTCGAACCCGGCGTCTTTCGCTAATTGGCAAACCGGAGTTACGACTGGACACCAAATTTGCCAACAATTATGTAATAATTAAATGTTTCAGACGAAGTTTTCTTCCAGTCATATATGAAAAATAACCTAGGTTGTCTGGTTCTATTAATGACACTTTGACAGAAAATTGCAGTGGACACATCGCAAGCAGTGAGTAAATTGATTAAAATATTTATAGGTTTTGGCATTGCAATCAACTTTGTCATCAACATTTTGTTGCATTGTAAAATATGTTTTATGATATAGATACGCTTGATTCGACAACAGAGAAAGGCAATAAACAACTTGGATAGTAAAGGGTACAAAATTAATTATTATTAGAATTGTGCAAGGAGAGAAAACAAAAGTTCCGTGATCTCAAAACCAAAAAAAGAAACCTGTGGATAGAGATCGTAAATGAAATGGGCAAAAATGTTTATAAGCATTTGACTGAAGATATACTGGACCGAAAGTTGCGCAATCCGAAAAAACCTTTCAGAACAATGAAGGATAACAACCGGAAAAGTTCAACGGGACGAGGATGAATAACATGAGAATATTATGACATCTTTGAAGAAATATTCTCTGATGATCGGACAATAAATTTTGGACCGACAATTTCTTCTATAGATTCTGTTACAACTGCAATACAGTCTTCATCATCTGCTGCGTCAACAATTTTGTCTCCTACATCGACATCCACTGCATCTTCTTCGATAAGATTAGTTGCTTCTTCCGAGCCAACTCTTACACCGCCCGTAAGAACACCATCTCCCGCATCGACAAGGTATGTGTGTGATACACAACCGACAAGGATATCCACGCCACCAGCATACACAAGGACTTTCATGCATACTTCAGATTTCTTCGATTCAACGTTCAAAGGGGATTCGTTTTTCGAAGAAAATATTACGAACTCTTACTCTTCTTCTCTAGCGAGTCTGAATCTGTTCTTGGATCTGTTCCAAATTCTTCAGAATGTGCTACTCCATCAACTCAGCGACAACAGAGGAAAATGGACTTCAAGGAAAGAGACTTATAATCTGCGAAAGAAACTGCTTTCGGTCTCTTTTAAAGAAAGTACTAGAAAAAATGTAAAAATGAGTTTTTTTTATTTTCTAAAACATGATGTCATGTCACATCACATAATGACATAATATGTCATGTCATGACATGATGTCATGTCACATCACATGATGATATGATATGACATGTTATGTTATGTCATAATTTTTTTTTCTAAAACATGGATGTTTATTAAAACATAAGGTTGTATATTTACTTAGTGATATTTATAAAAATAAACGTTTATTTTATTTTTATAAATTGCTTCGTTACAAACTTATTTATAAATCAGCTACAATAGCATTCCTCTTTTCTATTGCTTCCTGCATCTCAAACCTGTCCTGGACTTCATTTTGCTTATGGACATCGATTACAGGAGCATCGTCGTTATCGTTCATCCTTTCATTCCTGTAAAAAAAAAATCGTAATTTATTGCATATCCTCGTAGGGTTCGCAATCTACTACCAATACTATCCTTCTCCTCTCACTTTAACCCTTTGGACCAACGGCTTAACGTCTCTTTCCAAAAGACGGAGCCCAGTTTTCTCCGCACAAGAGCCTATCTTGCACGGAGGGGCGCAGCTATCGGAAAAACATTCCATACTTACATGGCTCTAGTGGACTCGAACCTGGTTCCTCAGATTACGAGTCTGGCGCTCTACCACTAGACCACACTGTCGCCCCTCATCCTTTCATTATAGTTTTCTATTTCTCCATTGTCAATTATAAAATTGTGAAGCATGCATGTAGCCGCTATAATTGTGTTTCCAAAGACTGGATCAGAAATGTCTAAATATTTCAAACGCTTAAATTTTACTTTAAGTAATCCGAATGCGCGCTCAATGATTGAGCGAATGGAATTTAGTCTGACATTATAGTGAATGTGAGCCGCGGGAAGATGCCCATTATCCTGAAAAAATGGGGTCATTAAATTTAACACTAACGAATATGCGCAGTCTCCAATTAAATGTTGGCGCTGAAGGAGAAATGGATTCTCCCTATCCGTCAGCATTTGAAATAGTCTACGATTTCTGAACACGCGTGCATCGTGCATCTTTCCTGGCATACCTATAAATACATCGATGAACCGTGCAGAATGATCGCAAGCCCCTGGAAGAAATTTTTTTTTCTTAATTTATTAATAATTAATTTTGAAGGATTACATAAAATTTGAAAATAGTACTTTATACCTTGTAATATTATTGAATAAAATTGTTTTCTGTTAAAATAATTATTCGCATTTCTAACTGGCTGCTTTATTGGTATATGGCATCCATCAATTGCCCCCACAACATTTTGTGTGCCGCGTGAACGTTCTTCGAATATCTACAATATTATATACAAGAATAAATCTTAATGATATTAAACTTATATACAATAAAACACACATTATTGAAAGTTTTACCTGCGATGAAATAGCTTGTGCAGCGTTCGGCCATTGAACATACTGTG
Organism: Temnothorax rugatulus; assembly: GCA_035220575.1. Taxonomy (NCBI): domain Eukaryota; kingdom Metazoa; phylum Arthropoda; class Insecta; order Hymenoptera; family Formicidae; genus Temnothorax; species Temnothorax rugatulus. The sequence goes on from JASTWL010001245.1 coordinate 26,005, forward strand.
GCATTAATTCTGCTAAAGCACTTATTATTGATTTAAATATACCATGTCCTGTACCTGTCGGAATATCAAACCGATCACCAACTGCCAGAAAAGACTCAGGCTTACTTAATAACCATATGGTAAATAATAACTTTTTATTCGGAGACGAAACTAAATCGGGGTGCGAGAGAATAGCCAGCTCGACCTACGGCTCAGGGCGGGGTGGACGAAGGGCAGCGCGATAGCCGGCGGGGTGACACGAAAATTTCATAACTCCGTCAGATAACAAAAGAAATAGAACATTTATTGTATAAGTCCGGTTGGGGAAATAACATAGAATACCCATCCGGCTTCGAGTAAACGTAAAATAAATCAAATAACAAATGCCGGGGAGTAGCCGGTGACCGGGTGCTCGGACTGGGTCAACGGGAATGATATGAACGCGGACATTAGACATACGCGGAACATTAAGTTTGGTTATACTAGACGCGCTGAGGGCGCGGTTCTCAAACAATTCAGAATAATATTCGTACCTAATTAACGCGAGATGCTAAACATAACGAGAAACGTCGCAAAACGGGGCGTCACGCTCGAAGCGCGTGAACGCCACGTCCGTACGAGAATTCAGTCGCCAGTGTATCTCAATCTACGCAAAATAATTCCGCTCAGGCGCAACCGGGAGGCGCCGAGATATTCGACACGACAAGAACTATGCAGAGCACTAATGTTGGACACGGAATTGCCGCAAATAAGGGCCAGACGCCAAGAAGGACGGACGCAATTAATATCTAACGCAACGATTATTCGATAGGACAAGGAATACTATAACTAACGCGAAAACGGAATTACCGCGAGCAATGACGGAACGCCATACGAAACTAACGCAAATAATCTCTGAGCGCGAGAGGCGTCTAAACGCGGGTACTCTCTCTCAACGCGAGGACAAGCCTAGTCGACTTAATCAATCGGTACGAAAGGATTCGCCACCATTATTAACGCGATCGACACTCCAACGCAAGAATTCGGTTGGCCCAAAAACGGTATCCTGCCCCAATCGGGATGCTAACACCGACGCTAGTAGGGTATAAAGGAGAGTTCTACCCCGGGTGCTCGAGGGGGGGTGAGGGGAGGGGGGCTCCCGGGGGGGGGGGGTACCGCTGGGGGGGGGGCGTACCGCTGTCTCCGGGCGCCGCGGGGGAGGGGGGGGTACGCGTTTCGCGCCGCGGGGAGGGGGAGGGAGTACCGCGTTTCGGGCGCCGCGGGGTGCGGAGTACCGCGTCGCGGGCGCCGCGGGGGAGCAGGGAAACCGCGTTCGCGTTTTCGGCGTGCGCGGGGGAGGGGTCCGCAGGACCCCCATTTCGCGCGCGTCTTCTCGTTCGCGATTCTCTCGCTTTCCCTGTTCCCCCTCATATCAAGATCCCTCGCACCTCCCGTCCACCGTTCGCTTTCTCTCTCTTACCCCGTTCCGCGTTATCTCTCTCCCACGCGCGCGGTCTCCTCGCGCTCACCGTCACCCGTTTTCCCTCCCCCCCGTTCGCGCGCGTCTTTCTCGCTCCCATCCATTATAGTTAGATCATTTTTAAATATTATTTTAAGTGATTTATTTATTAGAAATAAGAGGAAGAATATTTAATAATTTATATAAGACAGATGAGAAAACGTTTAATGATCGCGCGACGAGTGCGGCACGCGCATTCTTATCTAGAGTTACCGCTCTGTAATTCTAAACCGCTGACGGTGGACAAGGGAACGGTAGACAGAAGGAAAGATAATTTTAGAGACAGTGATATGTATTTTAATATACATTTATTTCTCATGTAATGCATTGTGTATAATATTATCTACAGCATACGCCAACAGTTCACAATCTATTAGCGAATTTTTATCATAAAATTCATGCAAGATTCTAACTGCGTTACATTTATCGGTGATACAATTTCGGCGTAAAATGGTTACAAATTGTTTAAATTTTTCACTTACGCCATGAACATTTTGGCATAGTTGAAAATATACATTCTCGACGCAATGTTCTAGTTCAAACAAAAAGAGTACGGTTGACGGTTTCATGTACAAGCTGGTGTCGCACGATGTTAATTTTACAATATCTGCGTCACGTATTTTAACGAGTTCCAGATCTCGAAACGCTAGCGATGATGGCGCTGGTGACTGCACAAGTCGCTGAATATCAGCACGTTTTTCGATGAATGTCACCCACGTTGCATGAGGCAGAATTATTCGATTGCCTCGGTTATCGCCAATAAGTATATCCACAAACGACATAGGTCCCGCATTGATTCCAACATCCAAATATTTGTAAGCTGTAGATGTCATGGCAAATCTTCTTCCCAAAATACGAGGCGTGTAGCGAGGTTCAGAATTATGAGAAGATGTACTGTAGAAGAAAAGAAATAAGTATGGCAAAGTATATGAAAAAATGTAATTGAAAACTTACTGTTTCTCGCACGTTTCATCCTGAATCGGAACGTAATAATTCACACCGTGAGTGTTCATCGTATCTAGAGGCTGTTTGCAGAGCGACGTACTCGAACCGTATCAAACTCTTGACTGCGCGCTAGAATCCTCGCAGACTATTTATACATACAAAAATGCGAATCTTGCAAATAGCGCCCACCACCACAACCCCTCTATCTCTATCTCAATCATCAAAATAAAATGCACTTATAAGAGGGACTAAACAGAAAAAATAACATATTAAAAATAACTTTACATTACATTTCACAACACTTTGTCACATTTTACCTCTCGCATGTATAACTAAATGACTCATCATCAATGTCCCCTGTCCCCCAAATCCAAATAGGCTCCCTGATACGATGCTTAGGACACCTCTTCATATAGCGGATTGCTGTTTGCGTTTCAGGGATAAAATCACAAACGTCATACGTATCATACGGATGATACTTATGACCCAATAAACATTTCAGTTGTGAGCGTGGTAAAGGTAAGTATTCTTCTTCATTCCGATGGCCTTTATATATATCATCGCCATACTCATCATCTTCAGGCTTGTATCGCGGAACGTAATAATCGTCAATCATGCCATGACACATGATAATCTTAAAGTTAATAGGCCAAATCGGATGCGCATCACTTGTATCAGTAATATGACATCTCTGCAATGCACGATGTTTAGGGCACCACTTGTTAGTGCGAGTGAGCACGTTTCGAAATCCTAGTTCTCGACCGCGAAGATTATGCACAATTGATGAACAATAACGTTTGTCTGTTCCCGCGTTGTCCATATTTTTTCACACAGTGTCAACGTGCTTTTTAAACTCTTGAATGCGCTCTAGAATCCTCATAAGCTATTTATACATACACAAAACTGCAAATTTTGCAAATAGCGCCAGCGTAAGGCTGCTGCAGTGGTACAGATTAAATCAGCATAAATTAATGACATGATACCCTTTTCATGGATACATCGCGATGTGTCTCACGGTGCCTTCATCGCACACGTGCAAAACTGCAAATTTTGCAAATAGCGCCGGCGTAAGGTTGCTGCAGTGGCACAGATCAAATTACTAAAAGTCAATGGCGTGATATAGTTTTCAAGAACATGTCACGACGTGTCTCACGGTGTCTTCATCGCACACGTGCAAAACTGCAAATTTTGCAAATAGCGTCGGCGTAAGATTGCTGTAGTTATACAGATCAAATCACCAAAAGTCAACGGCGTGATATCATTTTCGAGGACACATCGCGATGTGTCTCACGGTGCCTTCATTGCACACATGCAAAACTGCAAATCTTGCATTTTTTCGGAAAGCGCATCCGTAGAGATGCTGAGATCACGGCGAAATTAGATATGATAAAAAAAACACACGATGCGATATTAGTGAGATATAAAATGACGAATTTGAGGTTATGCTCAGTAGTCGAGGACTGGACGTCGAGGACTGGAAGTTAATACATTAAATTCGATGTAAAGAAAAATGGATATCGCACCTCTCGAAGAAATGGAAGTTGGAGCCAATGAAGAAGTGGAAGTTGAAGTCAATGAAGAAATGGAAGTTGAAGTCAATGAAGAATTGGAAGTTGAAGTTAATGAAGAAGAAGATGAAATGTCAGTTGAAGAAATGTCTGATGAAGATGCAATTCTTTCGGATGATTCTTGTTACGACAGCGAAAGGTTTGAAGATGTTGCAGAAGAAATTTTTCGAGTTTTAAATCAAGCTGAAGTTAATACCTTGGATAATTTGAAAAAGATGTGCTGTGTATACTTCTATTACACTTCTGGTCATGCAAAGTTTTGCTCATCGTGTATTGTAAGAATAAGCGGACTATTTTCAAGGCTTTACGCTGTTCGAAAACATGACACCTGTCCATATATACTTATCGATGGCCTATTCTGTTCGGCATGTAAACATCCGTTGCATCAAATAATGCCCTGTAATCTGTGTCCTATTTGCACTATTGAACTGATGTAAAGACATTTTGTGATTGAAAGTGCTACGTCGACGTTGCAAACGGATTAAACAGATATATTTCAAAGCGGTTTTGTGAAGTTGAAGACATTGCAATGGAGCAAGAGTTGTTGCAGCAATCCACCCTATTAAATTCGAGGGAAGAATTTACCGCGTGGGAGCAACGATGTGACGAGTTTATCGAATCGTTGGAAAAACAAAGCCGAATTAAACGGCCACGATTATCGATCGGTGTCAAACAGTCATTGATCGCTTGTATCGCACGACTCGAAGGTCTGAAAGAATCGGTACGTCAACGTTTCGTGCATGTGGGTGCCGGATACAGTGCGAGTGAGACAGGACTCAGATGGCGCGAGATAGATACGGCTTTCGAAAGCCGTATACTGACTGGTGTGGTAATAAATAAAAAAAAGGTAAAAAAAGGCGTCAAGTCACGCGTTTGAAGAAAGTGGTTATCTAAAAAAAACCGATGAGGTATCTTTATACCTAAAAAAAAACTGATGTGGTATGTTTGTATCTCAAAAAATCGAAGTATCTCTGTACCTAAAAAAAAACCGATGAGGTATTTTTATACTTCTAAAAAATCGATGTGGTATGTTTGTATTTTCACAAAAATAAATGATATCTATAAATTGCGCCAAGTAAAAAATGATAATCCAACACAGGAATACAAGGTATTTAAATGCAAAGATGTTAATCGCAAAGATTAAAAACTGTTAAAGAAGTAACAATAAAAAATGCAAATATTTTATTGAAATAAAAAAAAAATTTCGTACAAAAACTTGACGCTGCTTTTTTACTCCAGTCACAACAAAATTACCTTCTTTAAAAAAGGTGCGAAGTACACGCGCAGCATGTTAGCTCGAAGAAAGTGGTTATGGAGTAAAAAAGCAGCGTCAAGTTTTTGTACGAAATTTTTTTTTTATTTCAATAAAATATTTGCATTTTTTATTGTTACTTCTTTAACAGTTTTTAATCTTTGCGATTAACATCTTTGCATTTAAATACCTTGTATTCCTGTGTTGGATTATCATTTTTTACTTGGCGCAATTTATAGATATCATTTATTTTTGTGAAAATACAAACATACCACATCGATTTTTTAGAAGTATAAAAATACCTCATCGGTTTTTTTTTAGGTACAGAGATACTTCGATTTTTTGAGATACAAACATACCACATCAGTTTTTTTTAGGTATAAAGATACCTCATCGGTTTTTTTTAGATAACCACTTTCTTCAAACGCGTGACTTGACGCCTTTTTTTTACCTTTTTTTTAAAAAGGTAATTTTGTTGTGATATCATTTCTTTTTGTAGTATTAGGGATCATATAAGCATTAAACAGTACATGTTTATAACATATATATTTTGCGACATAAAATACAAATACAACTCAGCGTAATATGTTATTATAAACATGTACTAGTATTATAGTATATCCTTAGGTGATAATATGTCTAAGTAATAGTATGTAAACATAACACTTCTGTATGTTCAACAAGAAGGATCTGTACATATAAAAATAAATTTTCTTTACTAAACACATGCACATGTAAGGAGATTAGGCTATTTATAAACATCTTTATTCCTGTATTACAATAATTTGTTAAAAATAAACGAAATTTAAATTTAAAAAAAGGATTTTAAAGCTTTAAATATCTACTTTCGAAAGGTTACTATTATTTTTTAATTTCTGTGAGTTTGATAATTTTTACATATAGAAAACTTCGAGCTGGACAAAATAGAAATTTTTTCTCTCACTTTGTGGGCCTGTCACGTGCACAAAAAAATCTGCGAAAATTTTCGACTTTGTAACGTGAAAGCTTGAAGTTTTCCTTACAAAATCTTTTTTTAAAAATGTTTCTATGATTTTTTGTTGCTGAGTTATCGTGGATCAAAGTCAAAATGCTCATTTCTTATTCCATCCACAATAACTTAGTAACAAAATATCGTAGAAACAGTTTTAAAAAAAGATTTTACAAGGAAAACTTCAAGCTTTCATGTTAGGAAGTCGAAAATTTTCGCAGATTTTTTTTTGTGCACGTGACAGGCCCACAAAGTGAAAGAAAAATTTTCTATTTTGTCCAGCTCGTAGTTTTTTATATGTAAAAATTATCAAACTCACAGAAACTAAAAAATAATAGTAACCTTTCGAAAGTAAAGATTTCAAGCTTTAAAACCCTTTTTTTAAATTTAAATTTCGTTTATTTTTAACAAAGTTACAGCTGCTTGAATTTTTCCTATTTTAAAGATAAATTTAGCATTCTCCTTTAATTTATGTGAGAAATGAGAAGATAAATGATCGGGTTTGTTAGATTGGGCACTGGATTTTTCGACACGTGCAATTCTTTGAATGACGTTCACGATGATATTCGTGTTATGTACGATGCTTCTGTTGAAATCGAGGAATCACATGCCGGAAAAGTTTTTCTTAGGTATTTATCATTAAAAATAACTTTGTATAATTCTCTTTTATGTTATTCAGTTATTGGGATGGATCTGACCATCGTCGGAGTGTTATAATGAAGAAAGGTGAATGTGTATATATATATATATATATATATATATATATATATATATATATCTGTGATTTAGAGATATTCCAGTGTCACTTTTGGAGTAACATTGGCGTGATATATAAAATGTTCTCCTGCATAAATTTAATTTTCACATACAGGTAATTCTATCTATCAGCTTCTTCAGAGATGTTTAGAAGTTCTGAGGCATGAATTCAGCGAGCTTAAAACAGTAATGGTCAGCAGATCAGTTAATGAATGTCAAGGAGGATCTTATATTACAGCACCATTAGACATTTTACGATTTTATTGTAACTAAGGTAAATATACTAAATAATAAAACTTATGAAGCAATATCATAATGGTGGCATGTTATTTTATTTTACTTAGGTATTTATCACGATTGAAAGAATACTTTGTATAATTCTCCTTTATGTTATTTTAGATCATGGTACGAGAAGAACAAACACATTTTTCCAGCGAGTAGATGGAGACCTTTTGATCCAACGAAAAGTTACGACCAGTATACAATGTCGGATAAAAATAGGAAAAAAGATAAAATCTGATAAACTTATATTCAACGAATTGTCCAATTTTGTTTAAAGGATTCAGATTCAAAGGACTGTAAATATTATAAATATACAGATAAACATCTTTGTTTCATCATACAATTGATTCATTATAAAGAAGATTGTAATATATATATATATATATATATATATATATATATATATATATATATATATATATATAGTAGCTACATTGTATTTTTAAGGACTGTCATTTTAATTCATTCAATTATGTGATATTTAATTCATTTACTCAATTATGTAGCTCTACTAAATTACAGTCCTTTTAAAATCTGAATCCTTTAAACAAAATTGAACAATTCGTTGAATCTAAGTTTATCAAATTTTATCTTTCTTCCTATTTTTATCCGACACTGTATACTTGTCGTAACTTTTCGTTGGATCAAAAGGTTCCCCCTACTCGCTGGAAAAATGTGTTTGTTCTTCTCGTACCATGATCTAAAATAACATAAAGGAGAATTATACAAAGTATTCTTTCAATCGTGATAAATACCTAAGTAAAATAAAATAACATGCCAACATTGTGATATTGCTTCATAAGTTTTATTATTTAGTATATTTACCTTAGTTACAATAAAATCGTAAAACGTCTAATAGTGCGGTAATATAAGAAGATCCTCCTTGACATACATTAACTGATCTGCCATTACTGTTTTAAGCTCGCTGAATGCATGCCTCAGAACTTCTAAACATCTCTGAAGAAGCTGATAGATAGAATTACCTGTATGTGAAAATTAAATTTATGCAGCAGAACATTATATATCACGCCAATGTTACTCCAAAAGTGACACTGGAGTATCTCTAAATCACTGATACATTCATCTTTCTTCATTATAACACTCCGACGATGGCCAGATCCATCCCAATAACTGAATGTGATCTGAATTTCTTCTTCCTTCAACGCGTTTTACTTTTTAGCCCAGTCTTGCTTTAATTCTTCCCTAAATTTATTTTCCTCCTCCTCCCTTTCCCTATCTGGCAAGAAACTTGTATCTATATATGGATTTTTCTTATCTTCTTAATCGCGGGGCCATCAGATTCCACATTTTCTGACTGCGGAGATTTTTCGGCATCTTTTCTTCGCCGCTAGCGCTCTTTCCTTTTCCTGCTCTTTTTCACGTTCCATCTATTTATATTAATAGGAAAATTATTACACATTAACTCAATAAGCGTTGAACTTGCATACATAAGTGAATCTCACGTTTTATGTAAAATTTTGTAAAAACCGGTAACCTAACCTATGTTTACGCGAGCGTTACTTCTGTAGTAACTTAAGATACGATAATTCCTCCGCGTAAATGAGAGATTTTATACAGTAACTACGATGACATCGTATACGTTGTTACAGAAGTAATACTCACGTAAACGTAAACTACTATAATTCCTGTCACATGTACTTAGTCACGTATAAAAGAGTCACGGTGCGGTCTCGCTTCGCGTGTACTTGACGCGAGACACTACCGTGTCTCTTGATATTCACCTGAATATAGAATAGAAGATCATTGACTCTGTAGCATTGTAGTACCAAAATAGTCATAAGAATATTTTGCCTCTTGTGACACCCACAGGCACTTCGATTCTTGCGCGACGCGACCGAAATTCGGAATTATCGTATCTTGCACGACGCGACCGACATTCGGAATTATATTTATTATAATGAGAGACCACGGTGTTACGCGCGAACGCGATACGTATTTCTAGGTTATATGTTGATTGACTGACTGACAGCGTGTTGTCCGCGCAAACGCACTGAGCGATGAGCGCGCACGTAATATATGCTGTCTCTTTTCAATAATATGCTGTCTCTTTTCAATGTAGCAACACTATGCCATCTATCGAGGAAAAAAGCAACCGTACGTACGGCGACGACGACGACGTTTCTTAATATTTTTCACATTTTCGACTTTACATCGTAATATCTCCGCTCGTAGGGCACGTAGCGGAAAATGTTATAGGAGATACCCCCCCAATTCGAACCCTAAGCTATCGATCAAGCCTACTTAGAACTTGATCCGTTCACTCGTTATATGAAATCTCAACATCTCGAGTACTCGCAACCCGTCGCGTCGCGTAAAGAGACACGGTCGGCCTCGCTTTTCTGTGATGATGACGCTTTTGATGAATTTTTCTGACTTGACGCGAGACACTACCGTGTCTCTTGATTCCAAACACATCGAACCTCGTCAATTTCTCAAAGATGCGAGAGACATTGTACTCGATCGTGTGCGGAACGTCATGCAACGACATGACAATGTAAAGATAAACACAATGTTTAATGGTGAATTTGTTGCTGGTGACAAACGCGCGAATAAAAGTATCGCTACGAGAAACTGTGAACTCTTTCGCGAGTCCGATCTGCACGAGTGGTACAAGCGACGCGTTATCGAGCCTACTCTAGCATCGCTGGAGGAATTCCAGGAACGTGATAGCGGATGGGCGTTGTCGCGTATACTTAATTTGACTGTTAACGTAAACAAGTACAATCCATTGCATGCGGGGGTGTTTTGTGGAAATACCGCGAGAAATTAAAATGAAGAAAGCGGTGATCAACGTGCGATCAATGGACAACGCATGTTTTGCATGGTCAGTGGTGGCTGCTCTGCATCCAGCCGAGAGACAGGCAGAACGGGAATCATCGTATCCTCATTATACATCGGTGTTAAATCTTACAAACATTGAGTTTCCAATGACGTTGGATCAAATTAAAACTTTTGAAAATCACAACGACATCTCCATCAATGTCTACAGCATCGAGAAAAAAAACAAGGAACTTGCTATCCTGCCAATACGCCTCACCGACCGAAAGATGGACAGACATGTAAATCTGCTGTACGTGCATAACGACAACGTGGGGCATTTTGCATGGATCAAGAACCTATCCCGCCTCGTGAGCTCGCAATTAAGCAGGCACAATGGTCGGAAATACTTTTGCGATCGGTGAGTATACATCCTAATAGATAATAAAAATAAATCTTACTGGAAAGATATGTAAAAAAATTTTATTATTTACAGATGTTTGCACTACTTCAGCTCCAGCGAGAAATTGGAAGCCCACACCGTCGACTGTCGGGAGATGAACGACTGCGCGATCAAGTTACCGAGCGATAACGACAAGTGGTTGGCCTTTAAGAATCACAGCAGGAAGGAACGAGTTCCGTTTATCGTATACGCCGACCTGGAATGTACCCTGGAGAAGATGGAAGCGGATCTGGAAACGTCCAGGTACATGTATCAACATCATCGCGTATTTAGCATAGGGTACTATGTCCGTTGCTCGTACGACGACTCGTTATCAATGTATCGGTGTCGTCGCGATAAGGATTGCGTCGCGTGGTTCGCCGAGGAGCTAAGACATTTAGCTCACAACGTAAAGCCTATTTTGTCCACTAATGTACCCATGGCAGATTTCACGCGAGACGAGTGGAAAAAATTTAACAGCGCAACACACTGTCACGTGTGTGAAAAACCGTTCGAGCCAGATGACGTGCGAGTACGCGATCATTGTCATCTGACCGGTCGATACAGAGGTCCCGCGCATTCAAATTGCAACTTAAATTACAAAGATTCGCATTGCATTCCCATAGTTTTCCACAATTTATCGAGCTACGACGCGCATTTTATTATCATGGAAATAGCTACAGCGTACGAAGGACATGTAGAACTGCTTCCAATCACAAAAGAAAAATACATTTCGTTTACAAAAAACGTTAAAAGCACCGAAGATAAAGATAAGAAAACTTGCATAAAATTGCGATTTATCGATTCATACAAGTTTCTCGCTAGTCTTGACAAATTAGCATCTTATCTCAGCAAGGATAAACTGCGAATATTACAACGCGAATTTTGTAAATTATCCGCAGAAAGTTTTGATTTATTGACACGAAAAGGCGTATTTCCGTACGAGTACATTGACTGCGTCGAAAAGTTGGAGGACTCGTGTTTACCACCGCGCGACTCGTTTTACAGTTCATTGACAGGTGACACCGTATCCGAGAGCGATTACGCACACGCTGTCAACGTCTGGCAGCAGTTCTCCATTCGAACGCTCGGTGACTACAGCGATTTATATCTCAAAACCGATGTCTTGCTATTGACCGATATCTTTGAAAATTTTCGCGATAGCTGCGTCGCGAGTTATGGACTCGATCCGGCGTATTATTACACTCTCCCGGGTTTTACGTGGGATGCTATGTTGAAGCATACGCGTATCAATTTCGAACTGCTCACCGACATTGACATGGTCATGTTTATCGAACGAGGTATACGCGGCGGTTTGTGTCAATGTTCAAACAGATACGCGCTGGCCAACAACAAGTACATGCAGTCGTACGATCCATCGAAACCGTCGTCGTACCTAATGTATTTCGATGTAAACAACTTGTACGGCTGGGCAATGTGTCAACCATTGCCTTACGCAGATTTTCAATGGGTCGATGACGTAACCGATTTCAATGTTATGGATGTTGCGTTGGATTCCTCGATAGGCTACATTCTCGAAGTCGACTTGGAGTATCCGCAACATCTTCATGACGCGCACACTGACCTACCGTTCTGTCCGACGCGCGATAAACCACCCGGTAAGCGGCAGGACAAGCTCCTCGCAACATTATACGATAAGAAACGTTATGTCATACACTACCGCAACCTGCAGCAGTGTACTCGTCACGGGCTCCGTATAGCAAATATTCATCGCGTATTGAAATTCGCGCAATCTCCATGGCTTCGCGATTATATAGAACTCAATACGAAATTTATGGAGGATTCACACTGCGTCCGATGTTCGACGTACGACGATCCGACATCCAATAACAGAATTTATTATTAGAGACAAAAATTTCCTATTGGATGTCGGATCGTCGTACGTCGAACATCGGACGCAGTGTGAATCCTCCATTAGAACATTGGCCAAGAATGATTTCGAGAAAAATTTATACAAATTGATGAACAACGCCGTGTTTGGCAAAACCATGGAGAACGTGCGCAATCACGTTGACGTGCGACTCATGACTCATTGGGAGGGTAGATACGGCGCGGAGGCAATGATTGCGAAACCAAATTTTCACAGTCGCAGCGTCTTTTCGGAGAATCTAGTAGCAATAGAAATGCGAAAACTCGAGGTGAAATTCGACAAACCAATCTACGTGGGTATGTGCATCCTCGATATATCCAAGACATGTTTGTATGAATTTCATCACGAGTACATGTTACCGTTGTATCGCGACAAGTGTAAAGTTACGTACACCGATACGGACAGTCTCATTTATCACATCGAGTGCGACGACGTATACGATACCATGAAGCGCCACATTAAAAGATTTGACACTAGCGATTACACGATCGATAATGCGTACGGTATCCCACTCGCCAATAAAGAAGTTCCGGGTTTGATGAAGGACGAAAATAACGGTGCGATAATGACCGAATTCGTTGGACTTAGAGCAAAGATGTACGCCTTACGAGTCGACGGTAAGAAAGATACGAAAAAAGTCAAAGGTGTTAAGAGTAACGTCGTAGCCAGGTCGATAACGTTCGACGATTACACGCGGTGTCTGCGCGACGAAATTGAAATGACGCGACAGCAGACTTGCATAAGGTCCAAACGACACGAGGTGTACACCGTGTCTGAAACGAAAATCGCTCTAAGTCCATACGACGATAAGCGATACATTATACCCGGTTCTACCAAGACGCTGCCATGGGGGCATTATAAAATACCATCATAAATATATATATATATATATATATATATATATATATATATATATTGTAATTACATTTGGATATTTTGAAAAATAATGACTCATTTGTATGTATAATATGTTTTTATATTGTAATAAATTTTTACAATACATTATTCTTGTGTATCCATGAATTGTGTGAATTATCAAATCCTAACCACTTTACATAAACCTCATCCCCCCCCTCTTGCGCAAAACTTTTTCAACGAGAATACACGTCGGAATTAGCAACGCGATGTAACTCATATTCGTAGAAGCCGCCGGCGATGGGTTTTCCGCAGGAATCTTCCAATAGATACGTCACGGGATTAGTTTTCTGCACTTTGACGATTCTAAACACCTCCGTGGTCCAATTTGGGCGTGTATCCTTTCTCGAAGATTGTCTTGAATTTACTCACGCGTACCGAGTCGCCCACTTTGAATCGCGCGGGAGCAGCGATCTTTACGTGAACTGTACACCGTTGTTAGGAGCTTGTCGGCGATCGCGGGGGTAACATCGATGGGTCGCATGCCGATAGTTCGATGCTTTCGCGCGTTGTAATCCGATACGAGACCCGGCAACGAATCGATCCATTTGTAATTTCCATTGCGCGTAAACATTTTCCACATGTCGTTTTTGAGCGTGCGATTGAATCGTTCGACGACCGATGCCTTCATTACGGAATAGGTCGAATAGTGATTGATATTATGTTTCTTCAAGAGTTTCTGCACGTTTGCGTTGTAAAATTCTTTCCCCTTGTCAGTCTGCAGATTTTTCGGACATCTTCCACCGTCTCGAATTATTTTTGCAATCGCCGTAGTAACCTCGATTCCGCTCTTGGCCTTGAGCAGTACGGCCCATGCATGCTTGCTCAGCACGTCGATAACAGTGAGTATGTAGTGGTTGACTCTGTTAAATCGCGTGTATGGACGCATCTCGACCACATCCGCCTGCCACAGGTCATCGTATCCGCGCACTATGACGCGTCTTCGCGTAAAATTTCTTCTCGCAGGAGCGTGTAATTCTTCCACCAGCTTCCGTTTCTCACTTGATTGCTTCTTACTAGCCATGACGATGACGCACAACTGACGCAGAGATCAGATGTACGTTCTTATCTATTCACGATGATGATTCGCAATTACATCTGAATCACCTTTTGAAGCTCGTTTAGGGTATTTGCATGTTATTCTGGAATGCGACCATTTTTCTCTCGATTTCATCCTGTCGATCTTTTACAATTTGCATGCTTTTCTGGAATACGACCATTTTTTCTCTGGGTTTCTAACTGCCAAACTTTTAAAATTTGCACGTTCTGCTGCACGTAGCGTTTGTTGGCGGCATCACCATCATCTACAGGCGGCGCTATCCGTCGAATCTTGCGCGATTTCGCGTCAAAGTCGGTGGCAACCATGCAAAAGAGCGTTATCCGCGGACGTAACTTCTGATTAATCCGCTCCATTGATAGTACGGTTTCCGCACCGCCTCTTCCGAGCGATATACCAAACTTGTTGATCGGCATTTCGATGTTGATTGAATGACTCGCCGACGCGCGGTTTAATTTATAATAAGTCCATACTCGCGAAGTTCCTCGTGAATCGACTGGATCTCGTTATCGTGACCGTTGTAACCCGCTAGGCGCGAAGCTTCGAGCAATCGGAGACGATCTACAAGCTCGTTGGGATCGTCCCAATGAACATAGTCGATCTTGTTGTCGTTTAATGTCATGGCACGCGGTATACATTTTCCAGCTTTTTTATGCGAAATCGGCGATGCAATTATATGGCTGATCTTGTTGCCGTTTAATGTCGTGGCGCGCGGTATACCTTTTCCAGCCTTTTTACCCGAAAACAACGGTGCGATTATCTGTGTGTACTTGTATCCCCCTGTTGCCATTTAATCGATCGTAAGCATCATGTTTGCGTTTATGAGCATTCGTCATCAACAGAATGCTCTTGTACTTTAGCTTGTCGTCCTCCGTGTAGTTCTCGTTATTGGGATATTTCTTAAAGATCAACTCGTAAAGACCGCGTGTGCCAGCGTATCGTATGCCGTCGATAATTATGTTGTCCGCGTTGTACACGTCAAAACGTTTATTACCGAGCATCATTCCATCGTTGCTGAATAAACGCCGTACACGGTGTCTAAATCGATTCTCGATCGCCGCTCAGAACTGCTCCGACCGTACTTTTGGCTCAATGGACCCAAGTGCTCTCGCAACGTTTCTTGACCCTCAGATGTTTGCATCTGCTGTCGAACGGACGTCCACGAGCGAGTCATCCGTGGTTTCGAAAACATCCTCGTTTGCGAGTGATTCGAGCATCGTGGTTGTACGGACGGCGCAGAGGTTATCGGTGGTTCATTCAATGGACCTTTCGATCGTTTCAATTTACTCGGTTGTAAAATTTTAGTTATTTTACTCAAATTAGATGGCACATTTATCGATCGTTTCAACGTAACCGGAGTTGAAGCCATTACATAGTCCGTTTAAACGAGGTGTTTGATCGTTTTCGTTTGAGATTTGGCTCTTCGTCTTCCCACGCCGACGAGGTGTTTGGTCGTTTTCGTTTGAGCTTTGGCTCTTCGGTCTTCCCACATCGTTTCATTCTCAATCTTCGACACATCATATTCTTTGCCAACGGTGTTTTCGGCAATCTGCCTCAGAGGCTCGATGATGGGCTTAAAGTGTCTCTCCAACGCGATTTCTTCCTCCATTTTACCGGTTTTCAAGGCGTGATACTTTTTGCGAATCGAATTGCCCGTTTTCGCAATTTGATTTGCTATCCTCTCGGCGCTCTCTAATCTCCTCGCTGCTGTCCATGCTGTTCAATCGACGCGTCGACACAACTAATCCGTTACGGTATCGCAAAGTCGTTAAATCCTTTTCTGTATCGACCATTCGAAATCGCGCTGTCCTTGTCTATCACCACGAATCCATACTTTTGTTGCCAATATGTATGACACAATTTACTGAAATCATCGTAAGACATATCTGTGTTACGTGATCGTTGTATACGTGTTTCAGATTGGTACCATCCTGTTTAAACATAATCAATAAATTCGCGTTGTCGCGTATAAGATGCTTCGGTATCTTTGCATACGTCTGACAAAGATAGAAGAGTCAACGTCCCGCGTGCCGGCCCATTGCGAAGTATTCTCTTATCGTATCCTGCTTGTCGCACGCCACGTCATCAAGATAAAAATAGAATTCGGGAGCGCCTCGCTCGGTGGAATGACCGTCACTGTTATTCGAGAACGTAAAGTAGCCAATCTCTTCTATCGGCGTTAGTATATTCTCCAAATATCGATATTTCGGTTGTTGCAACGATTTCGGAGTACACGTACACGTTCTCGAAAACGTACACCGTGTGGACTTTCCAGCAAGCTTATCAAGACGTCTTGCCGCATTCGACGGACCGCAGATGATACCGCGTATAGAAATCGGTAGCATGTCTCCATGTTTGCGTACCTCTTTTGTTAACTGTATCTTATTGTCAAAGTTTGTCACTTTGATCGTCCGCGATTGTCGTATGAACCACATTTTACCTCCCCTCCAGAACGAATGAAAAAGAGTATCGAGAAAGCTGGCCTATTTATAGAGGCGCGTAGAGCTGAGATGCTCAGTCTTTAAAATGTTTTTGCTCGTTTCGGATAACAGCGATATTTACGATTTAACCGCCGAGCAGTTAAAGTATATACCAAAGGTCATTCTACTCCGACAGTTTTATAATTACATAGATTATTTGTGGGATAAGCTTCCCGAACATATCAAGGCAGATTCGGAGGTTCAGCAATATCGCCGCTGTTTAATACATTATAATTTGCCGTGGCAGCGAACGCACATCGACGGTCCGCCGCCACTGATAAAGAACTGCGGCGAATGTCGCCGAAGATAGGTCGAGGTCTGTGAATCGTGCGATAAACGCACTTCCGATCGAATTACATATCCCCGGCTATCAATTTTGCGGTCCGGGAACTCGTTTAGAAACACGATTGGCAAGAGGTGATCAGGGTATTAATCCATTGGACGCAGCGTGTCGCGAGCACGACATAGCCTACTCGCGTAGCAACGATCTCGCAGAACGACACGTGGCCGACAATATACTCGCCGTGAAAGCGCGAAAACGTGTCACCGCGAAGATTCGACTCTCGGAGAGAGAGCTGCAGCTACAGCCGTCTGGGCGGCCATGAAGACTAAAACGAAACTCGGTATGGGTTTGAAACGACGAAAAAGAAGAAGAACAAGCGAATACTTCCGGTAGCGAAACGCGGCGGTATCCTGCCGATCCTGCCGTTATTAGGGTTCTCGGCTCGTTGGTCGGCGGAGCGGCGGGAGTCGCAAAGGCCGTGAACGATAACAAAGCCGCGCAGCGTCAGCTGGAAGAGATGCAACGTCACAATCGCGCCATGGAAGGTCACGGACTTTATCTCGCTCCGTACAAACGCGGACGGGGAGTCTCGAGAAAAAAAAAAAAAAAAACGTCGAAGAGACGCTAAAAATCCCCAAGGGTGTAACTACCAACGTACAACTGCAACAATGGCAAAACGTATGCGCATTCCATATTTTAGAGGTATTTTCATGCGCGACTCGTTACCGATCGGCGGTATACGTCGAAACGAGAGTGGCATCGTGAATTTGGATAATGCTGAGGGACCGGGTACTCACTGGGTGGCGTACGCGAAGAGGGGAGATCGTGCCATATATTTCGACAGTTTTGGCAATCTTCGACCACCGAGAGAATTGGCGCAGTATCTGAAGAACAATGTAATAGAGTACAATCGCACGTCTTATCAGCGATACGATCAGAGCAATTGCGGACAACTGTGTCTGCGCTTTCTGCAGTCGGTTGACAATCACTTTAAAGACCGACGTTACGCTGTTTAATCTCAGTATTCATTCAAACATGTCACTGACATTTACGCTCACCGGCAAGAGCAGCATCCTCGCGGTAAGCTACTTTCCTGCCGTGGATTTGAGCGATGGCGATTACGAGCTCGGTCTGACAGATTTTGAAACCTATCACACGATACCGAATGTAAATTCGTCGAACAATAAATTCTACTATGACGATGACGACAAGGAGATTACCATTCCCGAAGGATCGTACGAACTGCGTGATATAGACACGTATCTGAAACGCGCCCTTTTATGAACCCGTCCAATAATGTCTCGACAAACGAAGATGGAGAGTACCCATTGATTATTCGGGCTAATAACAATACGATGAAGAGTGAGATCAAGTGCGCTTATCGGATAATTTTACAAAACCGAACAACATTGGATCGCTGCTGGGATTTTCAGCGAATCGCGTGCTAGAGTCGCGACAATGGCACGAATCGATGTTCCGATAAATATCATCAACGTAAACATCATTCGCATAGAGTGTAACGTGACTGCGGGTGCATACAGCAACGACAAGTACGTGCACACGATACACGAGTTTTCACCGAGTGTGCCTCCAGGATATAAGATATCGGAAACGCCGGCACAGATCATTTACCTTCCGATCATCGTACGGAGCATTTCGGACTTGACGCTTCGCGTCGTGGATCAGGACGGTCGATTGATTGATTTTCGCGGAGAGGAGATCTCCGTTAGACTGCACGTACAAAGACGACGCGGTAACGTGAGATGCTCGTACTGAACGAAGCGAGCAGTGCAACAGACGAAAAGAAATTAGAGAGACAATCCGATCGCCAAAGAAGAAACTCACTGCGTCGAACGTTGAATTTTTGAAATCATTGGGTTTCGTCGTGCGAAATGGCTAATATCTTAAACATTGGAGGTGAGCCGATCTTTGACGACAGCGTCGTCAAGATTGAGACACACACTACAATCCGTACGCCAACACGACGTTTGGACATAACGATGAAATAAGAATACCTATACAACAGCAGATTTATACACATTGCCGTGCGAGAGCTTTCTCTACTTGAAGGAAGATTGACGATAGAAAAAAAATGACGAGTCTCAGGTAACGCTTGCGAATATTGCGTAGCGTTCATGTTTGATGAATTCGATACGAGCTCAATGGCGTGGAGATTGATCGCAACAGAAACGTTGGAATAACCAGTACCATCAAGAACTACGTATCGCTATCGTACAACGAATCTCACTCATGCGGAATGCTGGATGGGACGTTACATCGAGCATATCGAAGAATACTTCAGCTTTTGCGTACCGCTCAAGAAGTTGCTGGGCTTTTGCGAGGATTACAAACGCGTGATTGTTTAACGGTCGTCAGAAATAATTTTGATACGAGCGCGTAGCGATAACAATTGCATTGTAGGAAATCCGGCGACGGAGCCGGAAATTGAATTGTTTAAAGTACAGTGGCGAATGCCTCACGTTACATTAAACGAGGTCAATAAGCTATCCATGCTACGGCCTTGGAAAGCGGGCGATATCTTAGTGTCAGTTTCCGTTCGTGGGATCTGTATGAGTACCCCATGTTGCAGAGCACGACCAAGCATTCGTGGGCCGTCAAAACGGCGACTCAGCTAGAGAAGCCGCGGTACGTTATCTTTGCGCTGCAGACCGGTCGCAAGAATATCATGTCGCAAGATGTTAGCGTATTCGACGACTGTAACTTGATCAATATGAAACTTTATCTAAACTCTGAATTTTATCCGTACAATGACTTGAATCTATATTTTGGTAAAAATCGATACGCCGTCCTTTTCGATATGTATGCGCGTTTTCGTAAAGCTTATTACGGATACGACTGCTTCGATACGCTTTGCACCATAGTTACATTCCTGACAAAAGGACCTTTTGTTGTCATTGATTGCTCGCGACAAAACGAATCTGTCAAGAGCGCCACAGTGGATGTGCGAATAGAATTTGATTGCAAAGAGAATTACCGGCAAATACTACAGCCTATTGTCTCATCTTGCATGATCGCGTAATCGAATACTGCCCATTGTCGAACGTAGTGCGCAAAATCATGTAAATTGTAATATCGGCAGATATTGCAGTATAAGAGGCATCGATGTATCGCGATAAGATACAGATTGCTCCGTCGTTTTGTCATGATCATACCAACGTTTGTCGATCTGCAAAGATTCATCGTCGAGATGAAATTTGTCGTAAAGCAGGTGGCGGTTCTGAGAACGGGGCCGTTTTGGCGCATTACATTTTTACACTCCTCATGCCGGGGAGTCTCCTCACAAAATCCGACAAGTCATGCGCTTTCCTGGTTGATTGCAAATCACCATGGACTACGATGGAAGGATGGAAACGTGCCGTACAGCATGGCGAAACACCTAATTACATCGGCCGTGCTTGAGAGAGTGACGAGACGTCGACTCTTGTATACGTCAAGGGATGCCAAAAACGAGAATGGCTGATGGATCTGCTTGAGAATAAAGCGAGAAAAACCTAAACATTGAGACTTTGGATGCAGATTTTGAAGATATCGAATCTTTAAATAATCTAGATGTTACTAATACTATACGATGTGGAAAACATGTTAAGAATTGCGCATTACAAAATGTATTAA
>JASTWL010001246.1:0-46739 GCA_035220575.1 Temnothorax rugatulus
TATATATATATATATATATATATATATATATGGGGCATTCTTTCTCAACGTCACACCCCCCCTGCCCATTTCAAATTTTGGTTAAAAAAACTTTCATTAGGCTCAAATTACAGCAAATTTTATCTATTTTTCCATGCCGTGTGGCAGTTTTAAAAAATTCAACATGGCTAACCAAAAATGGCGGATAAGTGTAACTGCAACTTGAAATACGAGATTAAAATATGTGGATTTTCATGACACTTGGTACGTAAAGGTTTTTGGGGTCGCTGAATACGAATCTGAAGTCAGTTGTTCAAAATTCAAAATGGCGGATCCATCATGATGATCATGATTCATGATCATGATCATGATCCGCCATTTCATCATCATGATGATGATTCATGATCATGATTTTTTGTCATGATTTTTGTCGGATCCATTTTGAATTTTGAACAACTGACTTCAGATTCGTATTCAGCGACCCCAAAAACCTTTACGTACCAAGTGTCATGAAAATCCACATATTTTAATCTCGTATTTCAAGTTGCAGTTACACTTATCCGCCATTTTTGGTTAGCCATGTTGAATTTTTTAAAACTGCCACACGGCATGGAAAAATAGATAAAATTTGCTGTAATTTGAGCCTAATGAAAGTTTTTTTAACCAAAATTTGAAATGGGCAGGGGGGGTGTGACGTTGAGAAAGAATGCCCCATATATATATATATATATATATATATATATATATATATATATATATATATGAGTAAGAAAAAATTACAGACAAAGAAAAATGCGTATTAAAAATATTTATTCGACTTGAATATAACAAATGTAAATAAGGTTTCCATAAAGTGCCCTACCCCTATACTTTGGAAACGGCTCAAAATTTTGAAAATTACAAAATACGTATTTGATCATTTCAAAGGCTACTTTTTTAAGGATGTTGAGGAAGTCGCCTCTCTAAAAAGGTACAAAGGCAGCTTCCTAACTTTAAAATTTTAAATAGAATTCTCTATTTTTTGTTGCATATTTTAATAGCTTGTCTTGAAATCTTTTCAAAATAATATAATAAATTTTTTTTTATTAGAATATTTTGAATTATAAAGCTTGAAAATTCCAGTATTTTGACATGAAATACAAAATATCTTGTAAAATATTCATTTTTCGATAATCTTATCTTAATAATCTTATCTTTTTTACATAGAATAATGAAAGGAATCAATTGGTGTAAAGAAAACCCTTAAAAAATACTGCTTTTAAAAAAAGTAGAAAAAGGCACTAAGTCTGAGTTAAAAACTATCTTTAAAAGCTTACAAAAAATAATGACATCTAAAAATTGCGCTAGAAATAAAAATTTATAAAAATATTTTAATTTAAAAATGTTGCATAAAATGGTTGTTTTAATTTCCTACAAAAATAATGATATTAAAAAAATTATGATATTATAAAACTTAATAATATTTAAACTTGCAATAAAAAAAATAAAAAACATTTTATTAAAAAAACTTTAGCACTTGCTAAATTTCAATTAAAATTACAATTGAAATTTCAATTGTTTAGTTTAATACAACAATTACAATTGTTACTTGTTGTTTAATTTAGCAGTGCTAAGTTTTTTTAATTAAATCACTGAATGATTTCTTTCATTATTCTGAGTAAAAAAGATATTAAGGTAAGATTATCGAAAAATAAATGTTTTACAAGATATTTTGTATTTTATGTCAAAATACTGGAACTTTTAAGTTTTATAATTCAAAATATTCTTAATAAGAAAATAATTTATTGTAGTATTTTGAAAAGCTTTCAAGACAAGCTATAAAAATATGCAATAAAAAATAGGAGGGTTCTATATAAAATTTTAAAGTTGGGGAACTAATACTCTTTGTCCTAATTTGGGGGGGGGGGGGGGGACTTTTCCAACCTCCTTAAAAAAGTAGCTCCTCGAAATGATTAAACACATGTTTTGCGATTTTTCCAAATGTTTCCAAAATATAGAAGTAAAGCGAGACTTTATGGAAACTCTGTATACACACAACGACTTCAAAATAATTTTTAAAAAATATGCGTAACAAATTTTATGTAAATTTTATGTTAACAATGTTAATATCGAACAGCATGCATACGTTTGGCGACGTTCGGAAAACGTCCTATCATCTCAAAAACTCTTCAAAATATTTTCTAACCATCTTTTCGATGTGCATAATGCTTAATATGCGACACATTCCAAAAATTAAAATTGTTATAACTTAAAAAGATGAGATGGCAAGTTTAGAATTCAGAAGTTTATCATACATATATATCTTCAAGATATCTTTCGGATACACATGCTGTATAAAAAAAAGATTATTTCTATTAAAATTACAAGATTTTAACTTACTTTTACAAAAAGAAATAGATTTGTTAATATAAAGGGTGTCTTGTAATTGGTGAAAAACCTATTAATGGCAGATTCTCGAAATCATTTGAAGACGATTTTTCTTCAACGAAAATGTTGAGCGACGTCATTATTTTTTATGAATTTCCAATCTTTGTCATCAAATGTTTGTAATTAAGTTTTAAATTATATAGTAAATTCTATCTGAAATTAATTGAAGAATGTAATTTTGAGAATATTTTGACTCCAAAAAGTTAATTTTGCGAAAAACACCTTTCTTTATTCGCTTATAAATCTGAAATTAATATCTTGACATTTTTCTTTGCAGAGAAAAAATTGTCTCCAAATGATGTCAGGAATCTATCATTAATAGGTTTTTTACAAATTACATTGTATATTAATAGTATATGATACATCATTTGACATTTTATGTTAAATGAAATACAAAAATATACAAACATAATTTAAAAAATATCGATTTTTGAAATAATCTATAAACTTTGTCATATTCGAGTAAAATAAATCTTAAATATATTTTTAATAATTTTTCTTTTTGACATATATATACATGACTTGAGGGGGCTCCGTTTGCCTACATTCCCGATTGCCAACAGCTTCGTTTGCCCACAACATTTTGCCTACAGCTTCGATTGCCGACATTCCCGATTGCCTACAGAGCGATTGCCTACAAGCATTATTGCGCACATGTAATAGTTAAAAATACGAACGTACGTTTGCGCACATGGCCAAACACATTGCACACATGACATTATTGCGCACATACACATTGCACACATAATATTGTTGCGCACATAAAATAAGAAAATCATTAGCACATTGCAACACATAACGTATTGCGCCATACACTTTACACCTTTGCATCACATAACATATTGCGCATATACACATTGTACACATAACGTTATTGCGCACTAACCATTGCACACATAATATTATTGCGCACATAAATAAGAAAATTATTATTAAACACATTGTACACAGAAAGTTATTGCAACATATACACTTTGCACACCATAACATTATTGCGCATCATACTACTTTGCACACAGGACATTATTGCGCCACATACACATTCGCACACTACATTATTATTGCGCACATAAAATAAAGAAAATCATATTAGCACATTGCACACATAACGTATTGCCACAATACATCATTTGCACACATAATATATGCGCACATACAAATAAGACGGAAAAACGAAAAAAATGGTAACATCTGAAGAATAGTGGCCTCCTCACCGATTTCGTTTGCGCATGCCTCAGTGGGCCGCACGTGCATGCAAAAGTGCGCGAATTTGAAACATATGTATACTTATAATGCATATCACTTACAATTAGCTTTCAATGGTGAACATATCTTATATAACATATCAAAGTACATGCGTGGGCGGGGGGGGCTTTGACCCCCCTGCACCGCCCCCGCCCATTGTGTGAGTAAACCTAGAAGTGTGGGCAGGGGGGGCTCTCGCCCCCCCCTGCACCCCCCCTGTGCACTGGGCGGTGTGGGTTGGGTTGGTGGGTGGGCAGGGGGGGGCTTCGCCCCCCCCGCACCCCCCCCCATGGACACGCCTTCGGCGTGCCCGAGTAGGCAATGTATTTCGCTTTAAGCGTGAGTGGGGGGGGCTTCGCCCCCCCTGCACCCCCCCCCCCATGCACGTGAACCTCGCTTTGTAACTTATAATTTATAAAGCCCGTATTCATATTCAGTTTTATAGAAGTTAGCCTTACAATTGAGACTTATGTCTGCACCATTATGTTCCCACGCTGCCTCTTAAGCCTTGTGTCCACGATGGTAGAATTGCGTCCAAGTTTCGGTTTAAGCCAATGAAACTGCTGCTTTTCTGTAAGAGCTGCAAGTTGATTGGCTTAAACCGAAACTCGGACGCAATAACGTCATGTGTGCAAAGTGTATGTGCGCAATACGTTATGTGTGCAATGTGCTAATATGATTTTTTTATTTTATGTGCGCAATAATATTATGTGTGCAATGTGTATGTGCGCAATAATGTCATGTGTTTGGCCATGTGCGCAAACGTGCGTTCGTATTTTTAACTATTACATGTGCGCAATAATGCTTGTAGGCAATCGCTCTGTAGGCAATCGGGAATGTCGGCAATCGAAGCTGTAGGCAAAATGTTGTGGGCAAACGAAGCTGTTGGCAATCGGGAATGTAGGCAAACGGGATCCCCCCACATGACTTTATAAAAAAATTAATATTTTGTTAATATTAATATTTAACATAGAATATTTCATTATTTCTGTTGTGTATGTAAGTAGGTTCGGAAGGATCAACGCTCAAGTAATCACAAGACGTCTTTATTCAGAGCGAGAATGTTATGGCGGTGTAATGCGTTCGCCAGTTTGCAATCGACTCACTTCCCGTGTCCTCTAACGTCTCTGCGCCACTTACATATATGCCTCGAATCGACCTTCACGCTCGGCGACTATATCGATAGTATCGCATATCGCAACATATTAGCGCGGCAACTTAACCCTACATAACACTTCCTCTCCTTATGAAAATAAACTACACGTACGCTACGTAATAAAAGTAAATAAAATTGAATAGTTGTAGGTTAAGTCATGTAATAAAATTTCGATAATTAAACAACACTTTAAGGTAAATGATAATCTTTTAAGTAATTTGGCCTCTTAGGCACACGCTCTGATCTACGCAAAACCTGCTCTTGCTCTTGCCGCTCTTGCGGCTGTTCACAGGCATCTTCGTAAAAAGACTGTTCCCGAGAAACATCTTCGACTTCTTGCTCCTGAACAGGAGCCTCCCTATTTTCCTCAACTTCCCCCTCCTCAACGTGAGGTGGTGGACCACAATCTGTATCAGTTTGTTCTTGCTCATTTTTCGGTGTAGCTTCCCCAATTTTACGAATTTGGTTAGTATGCCGTCTCCAATCTCGTCCATCATCCAAATGAATTAAATAATGTAGTTTCCCTAATTTTTCCTTAACTGTACCAAAACGCCATTTTTGCTTACTTAAGTAATCCCTGCACGCAACTCTTTGTCCAACTAAAAAACTTATAACTAACTTATCACTATTAATATTGGATTTTTCCAAGTTAAACGGTTTTAGGAAGTCCAATCGCGAACGAATTTGTCGTCCAAACATTAATTCAGATGGCGACTTATTTGTAGTTGTATGAGGTGTTCGCCTGTACTGTAGTAAAAACTTTTGCAAGTTTAGTTGTACTAGTTCCTTACTTGTACTCATGCGTCGTAAGGCATTCTTCATTGTCTGCACAAATCTTTCTGCCTGCCCGTTAGTTGCAGGATTGTATGGTGCTGTTAGTTTTGATTTGATATTGTTTAACTTTAAGAAATTTTGAAATTCTGTAGAAGTGAATGTGCGACCGTTATCTGTCACTAGAACTTGAGGAATACCAAATGTTGCAAAAATTTTCCTACATACTTGAATCGTAGATTTAGCCGTGATATCTTGCATTAAATGCACCTCCGGCCATTTCGAATACGCGTCCACTAAAATCAAAAAATAGTGATCTAAAAATGGACCTGCGAAATCTAAATGAATACGTTGAAAAGGAAAACTTGCTGGTTCCCATAAATGTTTTTCAACTTCCTTGGGATTATTACGTAATGAATTACAATTTCGGCAATTGTAAGTCAATAATTCTAAATCTTTATCTAATCCCGGCCACCAAACACAACTTCTAGCTAGATTTTTCATTTTAACTATTCCAAAGTGACCTTCATGTATTTCTTTAAGAATTTGTGATTGAAGTTTCTTAGGAATTACTACTCTATGGCCACGCATAAGAATGCCTGCTTGAACATTGAACTCATGCTGTTCAATATTAAACCTACTTTCTTTAGATAAGGTTTTACCAGATAAGATTGCATTTTTAATCTTTTGCAAATCTGAATCACACTCAGTTTCTTTAATTAACTCACGCATTGTAATAGGTAAATTCTCTATAACCTCAATTTCAAACGCATCGGCCACATCAAATCCGTGATTTGATGTTTCTGATATAGGTAATCTGGATAAGCAGTCGGCATTCCCATGCTCTTTAGATTGTCTGTACACAATTTTGTAGTTGAACGCTCTTAGAAATAACGCATAGTGCTGCATTCGTAAAGCACTGCAAATCGGTAAACTTCTTGTTGGATTGAAGATTTGAACTAGTGGTCTATGATCCGTTATTAATGTAAATTTGTTAGCGTACAAATATTGGTAAAACTTTTTAACGCCAAAAATTATGGCATACGCTTCTTTGTCTATCTGCGAATACTTCTTTTGCGTATCAGAAAGTGTTTGAGAGGCATAAAGAATCACTCTTTCTGTACCATCTGGAAAGCGATGTGACAGAACTGCACCTACACCATAGGAGCTTGCATCAGTAGCCAAGATTAACGGCAACTTTGGATTGAAATGTACTAAGTAATTCTCGTTTTTGAACTCTTTCTTTGCCGTAATAAAGGCTTCCTCTTGAGCTTGCCCCCATATGAATTTAGTATTCTTTCGTAAAAGCGTATTTAAAGGATGCAATATTGAACTTAAGTTACGTATGAAACGACCATAATAGTTAATCATGCCTAGAAATGCACGTAATTCAGAAACTTCGCTAGGACGAGGCATTTTGTCAATAGCTTCTAATTTCTTAGGTTCTTTGTGAATTCCATTTTTATCAATAATATATCCGCAATAGTGTATGCTATCCTTAAAAAATTCGCTTTTATCCCAATTAATGTGTATATTGTATTGTAACAATCGATGGATAACTTTCTGTAATCTCTCAAGATGTTCTTTATCACTAGAACCTGTAACTCGAATATCATCGAAAAACACTACAACTCCTTCTAAATCACTCAAAATTTTTTCCATTTCTCTTTGCCAAATGCCTGGTGCAGATGCATTTCCGTATAATAAACGTGTACTTTTGAAAAGACCAATATGTGTACTCAACGTAAGCAAGTGTTGAAAATTCGGATGTACTTTCAATTGCAAATATGCATCTTTCAAATCAATTTTTGAAAACTTAACGCCTCCAGCTAAGGAAGAGAAAAGTTCCTCTATGGTTGGAACAGGATGTTTATCAATGACCAAATTGGGATTTAATGTGACGCTGAAGTCACCACATAATCGCACCGTATTATTTTTCTTCAAAACAGGAACCACAGGTGTAGCCCATTCTGATGTTGTAACTTTTACTAAAATTCCCGCTTCGACTAATGAATTTATTTCTTTTTCAACTAATGGACGCAATTTAAATGGCACCGACCTTGCCTTTACGAATATCGGTTTCGCATTATCCTTTAATGTAAATTTCGCTTGTAATCCAGTAATACCTTTACCGCGTTGGATATAACGATCATAAGTATTCTTTAGTAAATCAACTTCCGATATAATCTTTGTAGAAATGTAATGTAAGGAACTTGTAGGTTTCAATAGATTAATACCGTTCTGTAAAAATTTATGAATCCATTCACGACCTAAAATCGGAGGTCTATCAATATCTGTAAGATACATATTTAATTGAAATTTCCTTTCGCAATGTACAACTGTAACAGTCATAAACCCGCATGTACGCATCTCTGTTTTACAATATGTCATTAAACGCAAATTTGAAGGATGGATGATCGAGTTTGGAAACAAAGCACAAGCCAATTTTTGACTTACGAGCGTTACGGCGGCTCCACTGTCCACCTCAAACGTTACCGGCTTCCGATTTACTTGTAATATAATTTCGAATTTGCCCCGTTTTTCAATATGCTCGACAGTACACACGTCCTCGATGGCACGCACATTTTCTTTCCTGGAGAAGCACACCTTATTGAGATGGCCCTTTTTGCCGCAAGAGTGGCAAACTATCTCTTTACTTAGGGTACATTTCGACGCAAAATGATTATCGCCGCATCTGTAACAAACAATATTTAAAGCGTTAGCTTTGTACAAAGGATTCGAGGTTTTCGCGGTTGCACTCGCTTGCCCCTTCCTCTCAGGTTTCACATTCTGCTGCTTCTTCTCTGGACGCCCCTTCGGTTTGAGCATCTTCTTCTTTTCCACTTGCAGGCACTCCCCCGTGGATTTCTTCGCTTGTAATTGTACCCCTCCTTTCTCGGATAATTCCATAGTGGTGGCGATCTGGCACGCCTTATCGAAGGTTAAGTCTTTAACCTCCAAAAGTCGGGATTGAATTCGCTTGTTGGAGACCCCGAACACCAGTTGGTTTCTTAATGCTGTTTTTAGGTAACTGCCCATTTTGCAATTAACGCTTAATTTGTGTAATGCAGCGATGAATTGCTGTATTGTTTCGCCATCCTCCTGTTTCCTTTGATGAAACCGAAAGTTTTCTACGATTTCCAATGGTGTTGGCTCGTAAACTTCTTGCAATAATGTAGTTATCTGTTCGTACGATTGCTCGTAAGGATTCTGTGGATCCAACCGATCGCTCAGCATGTCGAAAGATAGTGCCCCGATATAGTGCAAAAGGTAGGCGACTTTACTTCCTTCTGTAACCTTGAAAACGCTCAAAGCACCTTCAAAACGCTGCAGCCAACGATTCCATTGTGACGTGGACGGGTCGAACTGCTCGATGTTAAACGTACTCGGCACACAGCCCGGTGAAGGATCGGCCGTCGCCATGATGCAATTTGTGAGAGACACGAGTTTGTAAAAATGTACCGGTCTTGGTAATTACGGTTACTTGGTTATCCGTAATGCGTCAATCCTGCATCCTCGTCGCCAGTTGTTGTGTATGTAAGTAGGTTCGGAAGGATCAACGCTCAAGTAATCACAAGACGTCTTTATTCAGAGCGAGAATGTTATGGCGGTGTAATGCGTTCGCCAGTTTGCAATCGACTCACTTCCCGTGTCCTCTAACGTCTCTGCGCCACTTACATATATGCCTCGAATCGACCTTCACGCTCGGCGACTATATCGATAGTATCGCATATCGCAACATATTAGCGCGGCAACTTAACCCTACATAACAATTTCATATTTGACATAGAATATTTCATATATACATGGAGAAAATTTTATAGTAAAAATTACTATAATATATGTAGTTGCAAAGAACAACAAGATCATTTTTAAAGTAGTATGTAAAGCTGAAAAATTGTATAAATTAACGTAATTTTTACAGTTTTATAAAGCACTTTATTTTAAAAATAGTTCTCATAGTTCTCAATTACTGTACACTATAATAATTTTTATTATAAAATTTTCTCCGTGTAATAACATATATATTAACAAGAATCGTTTTTTTAAGTAGTTTAAAATTTGTGCAATTTTCATTAATCTTTTGTACATACGGTGTGCGTATTTAAAGAACATTTAGAGGATCTTTCAAAGATTTCATGTTGCCACATATGTATATCTTCGGAATATTTTTTGAACATCTTTTGAATATGCTTGCTGTGTGAATTCTCATAAAAATAAATTATATATTGAAGAAAGCGACGGATCGATTATTCGTATTTCCCGCTTCGGACATTTGGCGCAAGTGTCGATGCTAGTAACATTGTATACTACGGCGCTATTGTGTACTAATTGGCGCTGTTCTTAGCTTCCCATCCTGACGCCACCCGCGCAGCCGCGCTACTCACATCCTGCCCTGTGTCCGTTGAGCGTGGCTCGTTATTTTTCTTGTGTGCTCGTATAATACATTATATTCATTCCAAAGTTGTTACCGACTTATTTAAGCGTCTCCATCCTTCCGGTATATCTTTGCGTGCTCAAGTTAACAGGTTATGGGCCTAGAAGCTATCTAAGGCAAATTGTAAATTCTTCTGGAAACGTGGAAACTCTTCGAGAAAGGACAAGGAGACAAGATGGCGGAGGCAACACGTATCGCGATCGCGAAATTAAACAATGACAATTATCAAGTCTGGAAATTTAAAATGGAGTTGCTTCTTATTAAGGAAGACCTGTGGGATGTGGTGATAGACGATTTGCCTGCAGTGCCGACGCTAGACTGGACCAAAAGGGACAACAAAGCACGCGCGACCATTGGCCTTCTCATTGAGGATAATCAATTGGTGCACGTACGGTCGGCTGCGACAGCAAAACAGGCGTGGAACGCATTAAAGGCATACCACGAAAAGTCTAGTCTCTCAAGTAAGGTTTTTCTATTAAAAAGTATAGTTAACCTCAAACTGCAAGAAGGAGGTGACATGGAAGAGCACCTAAATGCAATTTTGGAACTAGCTGATAAACTAACTGCTCTAGGAGAAAAGATTGTAGACACGTTACTGATAGCCATAATTTTAGGAAGCCTGCCCGATTCTTACAGCACATTGGTGACAGCGCTGGAAAGTAGAGCTGAAGATACGCTGACTCTCGCATTGGTAAAAGGAAAACTCATAGACGAGTATAAACGTCGCAGAAATAACAGAATAGAGGAAGCAGGAGAAGTGGCTATGAAAGTGGCAGATAAACCTGGAAAGTTATGTTACTTTTGTCGAAAGCAAGGACATTTCAAGAAAGACTGCGCTAAATACAAGAAGTGGAAGGTTACCAAGGAGAAAGCCGGACCGGTACGTGAAGATGACAGCAGCGATGAAGAGAATGGAGCAGTGCAATGTAGTTTCATGGTTTACGATGGACCGACTAACCAAGAAGATTGGTATGTGGACTCTGGAGCTACGAGTCATATGACCAACAACAAGAAATTCTTTCAAGAACTGAAAAGGATTAATAGGTCAGTTACGGTGGCTAACGGTCAGAAGTTGTTAGCAGAAGGAAAGGGTAAAGGAATACTAAAGTGTCTTAATCAAAGGGGAGAGGTGACATCAGTAAAGGTAGAAGACGTGTTGTATATCCCATCAATAGCAGAAAACTTATTATCGGTACAAAGACTTGCAATCAACGGACTTACAGTACAGTTTGACGATTCAGGATGTGTCATTGCCTTTAAAGGGAAGGAAATAGCTTACGCTGAGCCATCGATGGGCATGTATAGGTTACAGTTAAAGGAAACGGTCATGTCAGTGAAATCAAGGCATACATTGCTGTGTCAGCACACCTGGCATAGAAAATTTGGTCATCGCCATCAAGAAGCTATACAACAACTCAGTCAAGGTTTAGCTACAGGGATTACGATCAAAGATTGCGGAATAAGAGCAACTTGCGAATGTTGCATTAAAGGAAAGATGTCCAGGCTACCTTTTCCAAAGGTTTCGGAGTCAAAGACTAAAGCACCCTTGGACTTGTTGCACACAGACGTTTGCGGACCCATGCAAGTAAGAACTCCTGGAGGAAAGAGGTATGCGCTAACAGTTATTGATGATTACAGTCGATTCACTCATGTATACTTACTAGACAAGAAATCTGCGACAAAAGATGCTCTAAAAAGGTATATTGATTTTGTCTCGAACAAATTTAACAGGAAACCGAAGGTTATACGGTCAGATCGAGGACGAGAGTATATTGACAAGGAGCTTACAAATCAATTAGAAAAGGATGGCGTGCAAGTGCAGTTGACTGCGCCCTACTCTCCGCAGCAAAATGGTGTTGCAGAACGGAAGAATCGCAGCCTAATGGATATGGTCAGGTGTATGCTGGACGATGCCAAGCTGCCGGATCAGTACTGGGGGGAGGCAATCAGCACTGCCAATTATCTACAGAACCGTTTACCAACGAGAGCAACGAGTAAAACCCCATATGAATTATGGGAAGGAATTATGCCTGAGGTACAGCACATTCACATTTTTGGCTGTGCAGCTTATGTGTTAGTGCCGAAGCAACTGCGTAGAAAGTTAGATTCCAAAGCCACTAAAATGATATTCGTAGGATATGAACCGGGATCGAAAGCATATCGACTATTAAATCAAGATACCGGAAAGACAATTGTAAGCCGCGACGTCCGATTCATTGAAGAAGAAGTCACTAACGAGCAATATACTGAGGTGGAATTCACAGAGGATTCCTCAATAAGCGAGAAAACATCGGTTACGAAACAGGAGGAGAATGAAAAAACATCCATTTGTTCGAAGGACATCAAACAGGAGGAGAAAAGTACAACTTCAAGTCCACAGGAAGATGACGAAACGGAAACGGAGATCATCAAAGCCACTGAACTGATTGGAGAAGCAGGTACAACCAGAAAGTCAGAACGAAGAAATAAAGGCAAGCCACCAGAGAGATTTAGGGATATGCTGAATATGGTAAGAGAAACATGTGAACCAAGAAGCTTTCATGAAGCGCTTACAAGTCTGGATGCACAGAGGTGGGAGCAGGCAATAAAAGAAGAACTAGATGCATTAATGCAAAATAATACTTGGGACCTGGTTGATCCACCAGAAGACCGAACTATAATAGGAAGTAAATGGGTCTTTAAGATAAAACGCAACGAAGCAGGAGATGTCACAAGGTACAAAGCCAGACTAGTCGCACAGGGTTTTTCACAGAAATTTGGCGTAGATTACGACGAAGTCTTTGCCCCCGTAATTAGGCAAGTGACTATCAGAATATTATTAACTATAGCTGGAAAGAAAAATTGGATTGTCAAGCATTTTGATGCAAAAACAGCGTTTATTAATGGAGAACTAAAGGAGACTATTTTTATGCGACAACCAGAGGGCAACGCAGTCACCAATGAAGACAAGAACAAAGTCTGTCGGTTAAAGAAAAGCATCTACGGACTTAAGCAAGCAGCCAAGTCATGGAATGATAAATTAAAGGAAGAATTGGAGTCATACGGTTTTATCCAAAGTGAAGCAGATCCATGTCTCTTTATAAAGGAAGATAATGAGAATTACATTCTATTAGGAGTATATGTGGATGACATGCTGGTTACAGGAAACTCGCCTGAATTCATAATTCACACTATGCAGATGTTGGGTAGGTCATTCAAGATCATCGATTTGGGTGATGTCAAGCATTACGTCGGTGTTGGAATAACACGAGATGTTAACGGTATCTTTTATCTCAACCAGCGAAGCTATATTCAGAAAATAATCGAAAACATGAAGATGGAAGATTCGAAATCATCAGCAATACCATTGGATTTAGGATATTTCAAACTCGATTCTGGAGATCCACTGAATAATAACGCACAATATCAAAAATTAATTGGTGAGTTATTGTATGTTGCAGTAAATACCCGGCTGGACATAATGGCATCGGTGTGCATACTGGCTCAACGCACTTCCGCACCCACGCAAGTAGACTGGAATGAGGCCAAGCGAGTATTAAGGTATCTGAAAGGCACCATAGATCTGAAATTGAAACTGGGACCAAGGAAAAGGACTGAATGTGGCGGACTTGTAAGCTACGCGGATGCAGACTGGGGTCAAGACCAAAGAGAACGCAAGTCTAACAGCGGATACATCTGTCAGTTAAATGGAGCAACGATTTCATGGAGCTGCAAGAAACAGACGTGCGTAGCACTGTCAAGCACAGAAGCTGAGATTATCGCATTATCGGAAGCATGCAAGGAGATACTTTGGATCCAACAATTATTAGCAGACTTAAAGGAACAGCAGAATCAACCGATTGTTGTATATGAGGACAATCAGAGCTGTATTAATTCAGTAATCAACGCCAGATACAGCAATCGCACAAAACACGTGGATACAAAGTACCATTTTGCCAGAGATCTGCAGAGTAAGGGACTCATCGATGTAAAATATTGTCCAACTGAACATATGTTGGCAGATATGCTGACCAAACCACTAAGAGGAGTCAGACTAAAGAAACTTCGTTATTCTACTGGACTACGTAACTGTGAAACCACTGAAGGAAGTACCATCGCCGTCGAGGAGGAGTGAAGAAAGCGACGGATCGATTATTCGTATTTCCCGCTTCGGACATTTGGCGCAAGTGTCGATGCTAGTAACATTGTATACTACGGCGCTATTGTGTACTAATTGGCGCTGTTCTTAGCTTCCCATCCTGACGCCACCCGCGCAGCCGCGCTACTCACATCCTGCCCTGTGTCCGTTGAGCGTGGCTCGTTATTTTTCTTGTGTGCTCGTATAATACATTATATTCATTCCAAAGTTGTTACCGACTTATTTAAGCGTCTCCATCCTTCCGGTATATCTTTGCGTGCTCAAGTTAACATATATATATATATATATATATATATATATATATATATATTATTTTGCTTTTAAATGTATATATATATATATATGTAGTATTGAAATGTATCGAGATGTGTGTTGTCGAGTATGCGTGGTGTCAAGAAGTGTGAGTTGTGTTAGCGAAGACGTGTGTGTGCGTGTCGCGTGTCGCGCGCGTGTCGCGATGCCGTGTTGCCATGTGAAGAAGCGAAGAATCTAGAGAGTCGATCGTCTTATGACAACAGAGTCGCTTAATGTAGAGAGTCGTTTTGTCTTTTCGGAAGCAAACGAGCGAAGCGCATTCGTTGCCCAGGCAGCAGTAACAGAGAAACCTTTGCGTAGAGAAGTCGAGGAGTAACGTTTCGCGTCGTGTGTAGTTTCAAGTCGGTACGAGGCTTAGCTTCAGCGTTGATCGAGCGAGAGTGTTAAGCACGGTTTCGTTTGTAATTCTCATATATTCTGTGTTATTCTCATCCCATATTAAACTCTTCTTATATTCTACAAACACTGGGATACCATCTTTATTCCTACAAACTTGGGGGCTCGTCCGGGATCGAGAAAGCCAGAACCAGGATTGAGAGAGACACGAAACTCCATTAGTGTGATCTGTGATCGTGTGATGTGCTCGTGAAACTGTACAATGAAGAGGGCTGATGATTTCTCAGTGCAAGCGTTGAAAGATAAGTGCAAGTCCTTGGGTTTGACTACAACCGGGACGACAGCTGAGCTGTTTAACAGGCTTATGGAAAAGGACCCGAACGGCTCGTGGATTTCGGACAAAGAAAGACGAGACGATGATGCCCGTGAAACCGATGCAGCCGCTGCTGGAGTGCCTCCCGGATCAGTGCAGTGCGATCAACGTGAGTTAGAACTCGCGAGGAAACAAGCAGAGTTAGCCGAACGAGAACTCGCGTTGTCGCGCAAGGAGATAGAGTTGCTACATCAACAGCGAAATCAGCCAGTGGACGGCCATTCGTCGAGAGCGTCGTCGGTAAACGAGTCAAGGCGGCCTAGGACGGACGTTCAAGCTATCGCGGATTTGCTAAGTCCCTTCCATGGAAACAACGACTGCTTCGAAACATGGGAACGGCAATTGCAATTATTGAAGACGACATACGAACTTGATGAAAGCGAAGCGAAAATTCTAGTGGGCAAGAGGCTGAAAAGCAAGGCGAGCGAGTGGTTTCATTCAAAGCCCGAATTTCTTCAGATGAATCTTGAAGATTTGTTAGCGCAGATGAGAACAATGGTCTCCCATCGACCAAGCAGAGTAGCTTTGCGAAAGAAATTTGAAGAACGTTCCTGGAAACGAGGTGAAAATTTCAGCGAGTATTTCCACGAGAAAATGATACTTGCGAATCGAGTACCTATCGGCCCAGAGGACATGGTGGACTATCTTATAGACGAAATTCCGGACCCGACGCTTCGTGATCAGGCGCGCATTCAAAGATTTAATTCGGCAGCCTCGTTACGAAAAGCGTTTGACAAAGTGATGTTACGAGGAAAGGCGGATAGCGGCGCAATCCCGAAGAACGGCGACCAGAAGCGATTTGCCAAGCTCAGCGACGAAGGAGGTACAACTACGACTACGACGCAGAAAGACAGTCATCAAAGAAGAAGATGCCATTCTTGTGGTGCAGCGACGCATCTTGCAGCAGAGTGCCCGACGAAAGGAAAAGGCGTAAAGTGTTTCGAGTGCCGTGAGTATGGACATGTGGCCGCGCAGTGTCCGAAAAAGCATGCTCCGAAAGTCGTGCCGAAAGAAGTGTGTAGCGTGTCGAGATCCGCGCGTAAAAAATATCGAAAGGAAGTTGTAGTAAACGGATGCGAGACCACCGCGTTAATAGACACCGGTAGCGATTTGACTTTGATGCGAGAAGACAAGTATATTAAATTAGGTTCACACCGCCGTTTGAGCAAGGTGAAATACGTTTTCGTGGAGTAGGAGCGCCGAATAACACAACGTTAGGTAAATTTTCCGCGAATTTGGTTGTCGATAATAATAGATTCTCGATAGACATTTCTGTAATTCCCGACGATCTTATGCAGCACGAATTATTGATCGGTGCGGATTTCTTAAATACCATAGATCTGAGAGCTAGAGAAGGAGAAGTAACGATCGCGAAAATAGAAAAAACGGTACAAGAGACTGACGACCCTGAAATCTTAAGTATTGATTACGACTGCAATATGAACGAAGTAGACGTATCAAATATTACGAATAAAGAGCATAGGCGCGAAGTTGAAAATTTAATTGAAGCATATAAGCCTGTAAAAACTCGCGACGTAGGCATTAAAATGACGATTGTAGTTAAGGATGATCAACCCGTGTATCAGCGACCGCGACGATTATCCAAAGCGGAAAAGGACGAAGTGAACGCGCATATTAAAGAATGGTTGCGAGACAATATTATACAGCCATCATTATCTGAATACGCGAGTCCGGTAGTACTTATTAAGAAAAAAAACGGCGCGACGCGATTATGTGTAGACTATAGAGAACTTAATAAGAAGATCGTGAAAGATCGATTTCCATTACCGCTTATCGAAGATCAAATAGATTCATTACAAGATGCCGAAGTTTTTACCACTCTTGATCTTAAGAACGGATTTTTTCACGTACCACTGGAAGATAGTCGCAAGTATACCTCATTTATCGTACCAGATGGGCAATACGAATTTTTAGTAGTTCCTTTCGGATTGTGCAACTCACCCTCAGTTTTCCAAAAATATATTAATGCGGTACTTAGAGTACTAATTCAAGCGAAAGTTGCTTCGAGTTATATAGATGACATCATCATTCCGTCGTCAGACGAAGAAGAAGGCTTGAGACGATTGAAGATTGTATTAGAGACAGCCGCCGAATGCGGGCTAATTATTAATTGGAGTAAAAGTCGTTTTTTGCAAAAGAGTGTTGAATACTTAGGACATGTTGTCGAGAGCGGAACTATCCGCCCCTCCCCGCGTAAAACGGAAGCTGTGTTGCGATTTCCGGAACCGAGAAATGTAAAGCAAGTGCAAAGTTTTATCGGTCTCACGAGTTATTTTCGAAAATTTATATTAGGATATTCGTTGATTGCACGCCCGTTGACGAATTTGTTAAGAGCGAATGTACCATTCCATTTTGGCGAAGAAGAAAAGACTGCTTTCCGCGAACTTAAAAAGTTATTGAGCGATAAACCGGTATTGCAATTGTACAGCCCGAATCGCGAAACAGAGCTACATACGGACGCATCAAAGTACGGGTACGGTGCTATTTTAATGCAACGCAATAGCGACGATCGAATGTTTCACCCGGTGTATTATGCGAGTGGGAAAACCACAGAAGCCGAAGAAAAGTATCATAGCTACGAACTCGAAGTTCTTGCGATAGTGAAAGCATTGCAGAAATTTAGAGTTTATGTGTTAGGTATTCCATTTAAAATTGTTACGGACTGCCGCGCGTTTACGTTAACTATGAATAAGAAGAATTTATGTGTTAGAGTAGCGAGATGGGCATTGCTTCTCGAGGAATTCTCATATACGATCGAACATCGGGCAGGGAAAAGCATGACTCATGTAGATGCGCTTAGTCGTAACCCGTTACCGAATGTATTTGCGATAGATGAAGACGATGAAGGATTAATTGTCAAATTAAAGAAAGCGCAGAGCGAAGATAGCGAAATGCGACAAATTATCGATTTAGTGAATCGTGGTTCAACCAAAGATTATGTTATGCGTGACGGACTATTATTTAGATTGTGTGATAACGATGTGCGATTAGTGGTACCGAAGCTTATGCAGTTACAAATAATACGGCGAGCTCATGAACAAGGGCATTTCTCGACAAACAAAACAGAGCTGTTAGTAAAAAGAGATTTCTGGTTTGCGAATATGCGTGCGAAAATCGAGAAGGTAGTATTTAATTGTGTTGATTGTATTTTAGCGGAACGGAAGAAAGGTAAACAAGACGGTTGGCTACATACGATCGATAAAGGCAGTGTACCGTTGGATACTTATCATATCGATCACTTGGGTCCTTTGCCGTCTACAAGAAAGAATTATCGACATATCCTTGTAGTTGTAGACGCGTTCAGTAAATTTGTTTGGTTTTACGCCGTTAAAAGTACATGTTCATCTGAAGTAATAGATCGACTTAAGAAACAGGCTGTGATTTTTGGAAATCCGAGACGGATTATTTCTGATAGAGGCACCGCCTTTTCATCTCAGGAGTTTAAAGAATATTGTAAGCAAGAGAACATTGAGCATGTACTCATCACGACTGGCGTACCGCGATCTAATGGTCAAGTAGAGAGAATCAACCGAACTTTGATACCTTTGCTGACTAAATTGACGACGCCTTAAACCAGATGAATGGTTTAAGTATTTAGATATTGCGCAACAGTACATAAATTCGATACCGAGTAGAAGCACGGGATATACACCGTTTAATTTACTTTTAGGAACGCATATGCGCCTTAAGAGTAACCCGCGAGTTAAAGAATTAATTGATTCGGAGTTAGCTACTATTTTTCAGAATGAAAGAGACGAAATACGACTTTTAGCGAAGCAAAATATTCTTAAAGTTCAACAGGAGAATCGGAGATGTTACAATAAGAGACGTAAAGAACCCAAGCGATACAAAGAGAACGATTTGGTAGCGATAAAGCGAACTCAGTTCGGACCTGGAATGAAATTAATGTCGAAATATTTAGGTCCTTATGCTGTCAAAAATTGTCTGCGAAATGATAGATATTTAGTGAGTAAGGTCGGAGAACATGAAGGTCCCCTACGGACCTCTACGTCAGCGGACCATATGAAACCTTGGGTGGATGTTGCGGAGAATTTTGACCAAGAGTAGCCACAGTTGAGGACAACTGTGATGGCAGAATGGCCGAGTGTAGTATTGAAATGTATCGAGATGTGTGTTGTCGAGTATGCGTGGTGTCAAGAAGTGTGAGTTGTGTTAGCGAAGACATGTGTGTGCGTGTCGCGTGTCGCGCGCGTGTCGCGATGCCGTGTTGCCATGTGAAGAAGCGAAGAATCTAGAGAGTCGATCGTCTAATGACAAAGAGTCGCTTAATGTAGAGAGTCGTTTTGTCTTTTCGGAAGCAAACGAGCGAAGGGCATTCGTTGCCCAGGCAGCAGTAACAGAGAAGCCTTTGCGTAGAGAAGTCGAAGAGTAACGTTTCGCGTCGTGTGTAGTTTCGAGTCGGTACGAGGCTTAGCTTCAGCGTTGATCGAGCGAGAGTGTTAAGCACGGTTTCGTTTGTAATTCTCATATATTCTGTGTTATTCTCATCCCATATTAAACTCTTCTTATATTCTACAAACACTGGGATACCATCTTTATTCCTACATATATATATATATATATATATATATATATATATATATATATATATATACATACACATTTAAAAGCAAAATAATATATATACGCATATTAGAAAACAGTTGTACAAAAATCATAATACAGAGAAAAATATTCCAATAAATATTACTTGTTCCAAATATATCATAAGTTTTTATATTCACAAGTATATCACAAATTCATAACACGCATTATAATTCAAATTATATTCTAAATCCTAGCAAGCGTATTATTTTGATCAAAAATATTTAATTTAAAAAAATATTTGGATTTCTTACTATGTTAGGTAAATTTGAATTTTCTTTGATATAATTTTTTAATACTTTTGAAAAGAAAATA
The DNA here is from genome assembly GCA_035220575.1 of Temnothorax rugatulus. Taxonomy (NCBI): domain Eukaryota; kingdom Metazoa; phylum Arthropoda; class Insecta; order Hymenoptera; family Formicidae; genus Temnothorax; species Temnothorax rugatulus. The sequence goes on from JASTWL010001246.1 coordinate 20,120, forward strand.
ATTTCTTCTTTTGAGTAAGTGATAATAAGATTTTCTATTTGTAACAAGTAAATTTTAAGGCTATTGTCAAGATTATAATTTTTGTTAACCCTCCATTAGGCACAATCTACAAATAAGTAATTATTTTAATCCACATTACTAATACTTCCATTTTTTATTTATTGTAATATTTATTAATTTGTTTCTTACTGTTTTTACTTACTTTTATGTCAAGTCTAGCTAATAGCGTTGAAGAAAATTTATAATAATAAAATAAATTTATAATAATAAAAAAATATTGCTAACGAAAGGTTAAGAAAAACTATTATTTAAAAGAATTATTTAAAAGAATGATATTAAACTGAGTAATCACTTTTCTTGGCAATAGAGTAATTTTTTTCTGTGAATAGTGTAAAAATAAAAAATAGATTTTAATTTTTTCTTAATTATACATACCTCGATTCTTTGTATGACTAACAACGTCGCTAATATATCGATGAGCAGAGACACTTTTTATATTTCTCGTCTTTCTCACTAATCGTCGATATTACGATATTAAAGTAAGAAAATTCCAATATTTCACGCTCTTAGGTTATGCTCACACGTGACACGAGGATATTTTCTATAAAAGAATAAAATAATTAAGCAAATAAAGCAACTAGATTTTCGTTGGCCGTACGAAAATTAATTAATTTAGTAATTGTGACTGGCCCGTAAAGACGCATTTTTTCCATAATACCAAATCTCAATTCAATATGTCTGCTATGTGATAAAGGACAAACACGTGGCACAGAATATTTTCACGATTTTCAATTATTAAATAGAGTTACGCATCTAATACACAAAAATATCTTTACATGTATGATATAATTGACAATTACATGTATTATTTAGGGTTACGTTCCAAAACGTATTCTCCAAGAAAACTTTATGCAATGCAAGTAACGTATATTACTGCGTAAAATTTTCCTCGTTGAGTTGTGGAACGTAAACTTGGTGAGAAAATACGTAGCGAAAATATATATTTTTTTACAATGACTTACCTCAATTCAACGTGTAATAAGCTATTATAATAATATAGCCAAGGTTTTTATTCTCCACTCTCCAAGAACAAATGCTAATGTAAGGCTCTTGTTTGAGCTTACTAGCCGCGAATCGCACCGGAAAGGTCGTAGGTAACGGAAACGGAAACGGCGAGGACGAGAGTATGACGAGCAGACCTCTCGTATGAGACAGGAGGCAAAGGACGAGAAAAGAAGAGATGGAACGGGCACAATGACCGCCAACGAAGTACTGTATCACTCGGTTTATTCGTAATGTAGCTGTTATGTCTTTTATATTTTTTACTTAGTTTATTAATCAGCTCAACTACAGAGTATTGCCCGGTTGACGCAGACACGGCCACACTGAGGCTTACATGAGTAATCGTACTACTACTACTAAAAAAGGTAGAAGGGTAACTTCATTATATGCGGAACTTATGTGGCGCGCTCAGCGGAAAAAGAAGGAGGAGGACGTCGTTTGTTATTCGCTATCTTCTAGTAAAAATGGCGGTCCATATCCAATATTTCCTCTTCTCTTTAAGAGATTCGCCTTCCGCTGGGTTAGTACCCTCTATGGTGAGTAACGTTGCGTTGGGCGGCGAGAACGTGAAGATCGCCGTAATTCCCCGGCAGGTGCTCGGTCTCGTGAAGGATCCGTACGTGCAATCACTGCCTGTTCTAGTCGCGGGAAATCCATAGGTGCTGCAGCTATAGGAGGTGCTGCGGGTGCAGCATCAGGTTTCGGGTCTGTCCCATAAAATCGGACTCGTCGGGATCGTTCAGGTCCCTTCGCTTCTGGAACTGATGAATCTGTAACAGAGAATGGAGCCGGGGGCTCCGCTTCTGGAACTGATGAATCTGTAACAGAGAATGGATCCGGGGGCTTCGTTTCCAGAAAAGCCCGGATCTGGTTAACGTGTCGTTTGAAACGTCTTCCTTTGTAGTCAATCTCATAATGCAGGTCACCGAGGCGGGTTACGATTGTGCCTGGCACCCATTTGTCCATTCGCGGATTTCCGGAAAGGAAATAAACCTTTTGAGCAGGTTTAAAGGTACGGAATGGCGTTTCATTCTCGGCTTGTTGTTTTTCCATGACTCTTGTGCGTGTGTCTTCAGGTCGGACGAGGTCAAGACGGGTGCGTAAATTTCGTCCCAGGAAGAGTAATGCTGGAGGCTGTCCTGTAGTGGAATGTGAAGCTCTTCGATACTGTCGCAGGAATTCATTTAAGTCTCGCTGTAATGTGTTCCGAGTAGTTGCCATTTTATTCAGTTTATCCTTCGTTGTCTGAACGTAGCGTTCGGCTTGTCCGTTAGTGGCCGGATGGTATGGAGCAGTTCGTTTATGATATTTAACTCCACTTGCTTGTAAATATGCTTTAAATTCAGCTGATGTGAACTGAGTGTCGTTGTCCGATACCACAGTTGTCGGAATTCCATAGGTTGCAAACAGCTCGTCCAGAATCGCAATTGTTGCTGCGCTTGTTGTAGAACTAGTAGGTTTGACCTCTATCCATTTGCTATACGCATCGACGATTATCAGTAACATTACGCCCGTGACTGGACCAGCATAATCTATATGGATGCGTTCCCATGGTCCTCTCGGGTATTCCCAATGATGGCTGTGAAACTGAGGCGGGGCATGTGCATGTTTGGCGCATTCGATACACGATTTTGCAATTCGTTCGATGTCGGAGTCAATTCCTGGCCAATAGACAAATGAACGTGCCATGCCCTTCATCTTTACGATGCCAAGATGTGCGGCATGCAAGTCCTCGAGGATCGGCTGCCTAAGGGTAGGTGGCACGACGACCCGATGTTCGAACAATAGACAGTCAGCGGCTAGCGTATAATTTGCCTCTAGAGCCTTGTAGCCAACATGTGCTAAGTTCTGGCCGGCTTGTAGCGATTGCACGATCTTGCCGAGGTGAGGATCTTTGCGCGTCTCGCGTGCTATGTGGTCTGCGCGTACTGGCAGTTGTCTTACTTGGTGTAGCACAAATTGATCGAAATCATCGTATTGTTCCACTTCTTCCTCTTCGTCGAAAGTGATCTTGTTTACTGGATCTCCCATTGTGGGAAGTGGTACTCTGGAACAATAATCTGCGTTAGCGTTCGCCTTGGTTGGTTTGAACACAATGTTGTAGTCGAAGTGTGCTAGATAGTCGGCATAGTTTGCCATACGACTGATGCACAAAATCGGAAGTGATTTTTCTGGGTGGAAGATTTGCGTTAGCGGCTTATGATCTGTAATCAAAGTAAAATGACGTGCGTACAGATAATAGAAAAATTTGCGTACTGCCCAAACGATGGCTAACGCCTCCTTGTCTATCTGAGGATAGCGTTGTTCAGTAGCGCATAATGTGCGACTCGCGTATGCAATTGGTCGGTCTTCCCCGTTACTGAGGCGATGGGACAACACGGCACCCAGGCCTGTCTTACTGGCATCGGTTGCTAACAATAGAGGAAGCGCTGGATTATACGGTATGAGAACCTGTGGTGAGATAAGAAGATTCTTGATCTCTGAATATGCTGCTTCAGCGGTTGGCGTCCATTTGAACGTTTCTGTTAGTAGCATGTCTCTTAAAGGCCGCTCTTTCGTAGCGAGATCCGGAATAAACGATCTGTAGTACGTTGCTTTGCCCAGGAATAATTGTAATTGTTCGGGCGTTGATGGCTTTGGTTCATCGCGTATTGTCGCAATGTGTTTGTCGGATTTGTGTAGTCCTTCTCCGTCTATTCTGTGTCCTAAAAATTCCACTGAAGGGGCTGCAAATGTGCACTTCGCGCGGTTAAGTTTGAGTCTTTGTGCTCTAAATCGTTCTAGAATGGTATCCAATATCGAAAGGAGTTTATCAAAATCGTCTGCGAACACGATAACATCATCGAAAAAATTAAGGGCATTTTCTATGCCTTCTAAAGCAACTTCCATACGCCGTTGCCACTTCGCAGGGATATTAGCTGCACCATAGACGGCACGTGTTGGGCGGATTAATCCGTGCGTTGGTGTATTTAATGTTAGCGCATGGCTAAACGTCTCGTCGACGGGTAAGTGGGTATATGCGTCCGTTATGTCGAGATGACAAAATACTTTTGCTCCTTTCATCTTCTGAAACATATGTTCGATTTTAGGAATCGGGTGCTCATCTATAACCATACGTGGATTGAGCGTAGGTTTATAATTTCCTGTTATCCTCATTTTTCCGTTCTTCTTCATAACAATATGTGTAGTCGAGGCCCATTCTGAGTGTTCGACCCTTTTGTAGAATCCTTGGGCGAGTTTGGCATCTATCTCTCTGGCGTACGTCTCGCGTAAGGCTAGCGGTATCTTTCTTGCTCGTGCGAAGATTGGGGTGGCGCCTGGTTTGAGATGTACTGACACCGGTGGTCCAATCAGTTTCCCTGGTGTCTCACTAAATACATCATTGTATCGTTGTAATATTGTGTTGAGGCGGTTGGATTGTTCTACTGTTAAATGCGGCGGCATGATTGTCAGACCGTGAACTCGTTTAACTGCAAAAAGTTTAGCAAAATCAATCTCATGGGCAAATTGTGTGATCCACTCTCGCCCCATTAGAATGTCATAGTCGCCGTTGACAACGTATAGATTTGCTTTCCTCGTTGTACTACCCAGCGTCACATTGACTGGTAAACGTCCAATACATTTAAGACGGTGATGCGTGTAGCTTGCGAACTGTCGATCAGTCGGCTGTAAGGAGAAATGTGGTTTAATTTTGCGTAGCGCTTTTACACTAATTATACTGCATGGCGCTCCGCTATCCAGTTCCATTTCCAGATTGCATCCGTCGATCTCTAAAGTAAGCATACGTCGTTCACACGGTTTGTGTGCATTTAATTGGTTGAGTCTGTTCAATCGTTGTACTATCGCGATCTGTTCCGCTGGTTGATCTGCTATGGCGATTTGGTCCGTGGCCTGTTTTTTAGATTTGCAAACTTTTGCGATGTGTCCTTTTTTTCCGCAATTGTGACATTCCGAGTCAAGAAATTTGCAATCTTTACGAGCATGGTGACCTCCACAACCGCTGCAGGATGAGCGTGTGTTGCGATTGGGTCGCTCCTCTTTTCTGTCTTTACTCTGCGTGCGTTGATGTTCCCGGTTACGTGATGACGCCCTACGATGAAAAGGATCTTTAGGTTTTTTAATTTGCAGTTTTCCCGCATGTCTTAGTACGTTAGTAGATTCTACGGTCGCAGGTTGTGTACTCGTTTTAACCTCATCGGCAGTATTACGTGTCGCTTCGAGCGCATGCGCGATTTCGTACGCCTCTGAGAATGTGATCGGTTTCTTTGCGATTATCTCATCGCACATTTCGCGGGATTGCAACCCGTGCAGCATTTGTTCGATCAGCATTCGGTCGAGAAAATTGCCGTAATCGCAGTAAACGGCTCCTTGTTTAAGACGCAAAGCGAAGTTAGCTACGAGTTCGCCTTTATGTTGCGTGATATGGCGGAATTTTACACTCTCGGCGTACTTATTTTTTACGCAGTCAAAATGGCTGATCAATGTCGTTTTAATATCGTCGTAATCGAGCTGTTCTGGCAAACGCGGGCTGATCAGGAATTTGAGGGCATTATTTAATTCTATGCCCATATGCACGCGAGCGTAATTAGCATGCTGTACTATCGGTATGTTACTTAGCTGCAACGCCCAGTCAAAGCGCTTGAAATAATCGGCAACCGTCGTTGATTCCGATGATCGGTATTCAGGCATGACGAAATGCGGTGGCCTTGGCTGACTCGTGGATACACCCGCTGCATTCGTTGCATCACTCGTGGCCGCTGCCGCATTTGATGCAGATGTCCGAATCGCATTAGCGAGCATACTCGTCAAAGCCTGCATTAGTTCCGCCGGTACTTCCATGTTGTCCGCGGTCGTCTTTTCCTTCACCGTTTCACTGCGCGACTTTGTTGGATTATCGACAATCCCACTTCTAACACCACTGTTATGTCTTTTATATTTTTACTTAGTTTATTAATCAGCTCAACTACAGAGTATTGCCCGGTTGACGCAGACACGGCCACACTGAGGCTTACCTGAGTAATCGTACTACTACTACTAAAAAAGGTAGAAGGGTATCTTCATTATATGCGGAACTTATGTGGCGCGCTCAGCGGAAAAAGAAGGAGGAGGACGTCGTTTGTTATTCGCTATCTTCTAGTAAAAATGGCAGTCCATATCCAATAGTAGCGGAACGTAACGACTACGGGATAGCGCACAGAAAAACGCGGGAAGACGGACGAACGATGGTTATACACGTCCGGTCTCGGAAACTTCTCGACGGAATCTCTCGAACAACGACCGCCGCCCGACGACCGCGCTTGAGGCTGACGCTCGCGCCGCTCCCAACCAATCAGGTTGCGCGAATAGTCGGTACTACCCTGGTAACCAGTCTGATAGTTCAGATACGTCCCGAAGAAGTGCGCAAGAAAACAGTCCAAAATTGCGACAGAAGTGCATAATATCTGTGATTGAACGAGTACTTACTGTACTATTGCAGTAGTCTGCTGTAAGAAGCTACTGTGAAATTTTATACTATTTGTTAAAAGTAAACATGCAGCAGAAATGTGAAAACAATATAGAAGTATCTGCCCAACAGGAAAATAACAGCAAATCGCGTTAGACTCTTCACGCACATTTGCAGCAGAGTTTTGAGTACAGATCCAACCGGCAGAAACGTGAAAAGAACGTGCAAGCATCTGCCCGTCAGAAAAAGAGCAGTCGAGTGTGCTAGACTCTTGAAACATATTTGCAGCAAAATTTCACAAGTGTATAATGTCGCATAAATTGTTGTTTTTGCCGTACAGATCCGAGTGACAGAAATGCGAAAAAAGCGTGCAAGCATCTACCCGTCAGAAAAAGAACAGCCGAGCGCGTTAAACTCCCAGACAGCACAAAATATTTATAAAATATTTATAAAAAAGATTTAAATATTTTGAAAATATATACGTTGAATATTTTGTAAATATTGTAATGTCCGGAAAATAAAAGTATCTAAAAGATTATAATAAATATTTTAAAATAAAGTGTAAATAATTATCATCAATATTATTAAAATTGTTTTTAATTTATGTTATAAATATTTATAGAAATAATTACTGTAAGTTAACTGGAGATTGTGAAACTGTTATAGCTTCGTGCTGTGAGATGTAGGCTATACGGTCCATTTTGGCGTTACGAATTTCGAAAAATGTTTGATTGATAAATCAGATGTAAGGTAAATGTACCAATACCCGGACATGTACCTATATCCGGACACCTTTATTATTTATAAGTATAACGCGAATTAAAATCAAAGATAAAAGTATTTTTTCTTGTAGTTTGAAACTTCAGTTATAATATCCAAACGTTTATTTCCATAAATTTATATTTTTTTAAAGGTATCCAGACACAGGTACCTGTCCAGGTATTGGTACATTTCCTACGCTTAAGTGTCCGGGTATTGGTATCTTTACCTTACGGTATATTCTGCCAAAATCATTTGTATTTCTGCTGCTTCTACTTCTTACGCAAGCATCTGCCGTAATTCTTGTTGAATTCTGCTGTATATAAATGCGTATTTCTGCAAATTATTACCCATACAGCTCATCTTTCCGTGCTAGTTTGCAACGATGCCGCTAGGCGGCGCATAATGGTAAAACTAACTCGCAAGTAAATTTCAGTTGGGATCTAATATAAGCAGGCCTCCGGCGAAGCAAAATCATGACATTCGCCAGCAATACAACGCAAGGCTTACCTAACACCACTGCGATGCTATAAATATAAAAAAATATTTTTGTAAATTATTTTAATCTTCCTAAAAAGTATTTTAAAAATATTTTAAAGATATTTGTGCTGTATGGGTAGCAGTAGGCGCTGCTACAAATCTGGCGCGATTATGTTGCATTGCGATTTGCGCAAGCATCTGCCGCATTTCTTGCACTATTCTGCTATATGTAAATGCATACACATATCTTCCACAATTCTGTTGCACTACGACGAGAGCAAGTTTCTGCCAACAGAAAAATAGTCAAAGTTGGAAATAGAAAACGCATGATCTGCCTGAAAGTTAATGCACGACTTTTCGTGCAGTTTTACAGCAGAATTGCAATGGAATGGTTACCAGGGTAGACATATAGCCAATAGCCGACAGGCAAACTCCGCGCACGCCGCTACGACGGAAACTTCAGGTCAAACGAGAAAGGCGGGAAACACAAACTATTGCGTATCTTACACTAACGTCATTCGACTCACAAAATCTGTACGAACCGTCCACCATCTACTCGTAAAAACAAGTAAACACCAGAACGGAAGATGAACAACACACTGTTAGAAGAAAGGTGAGGAATGAAAGGAGAGAGAAGTGGCTGGCCTGCTGGCTGTCCGTTAGCCGTTGGCGCACGGCGCCGGCGCCGCGCGTCGGCGCCAGCGCACACTATGGCCGGTATTCATAATCAGATCTTATTTCAAGACCGTCTTAAGTAATATCTTAAGATGCTAATATGGCTCTGTGATTGGTTAATGACATCTTAAGATTGTACTTAAGATGCTCTTAAATATAAGAACTGACTATGAATACCGGCCTATGGATGCGTTTGGGGAGACGCTATTAGTGCTAAACAGCGTCGCTCTATCTTTGTTCAACTTTTAGTGAGTGACGAAGATGGAATGATGCTATCAGCGTTAATAGCATTCTCCAAACGCAACCTACGGCAAGTGCTCGTATCCGTGTTATCTTGGCGCCAGCGTTCCCAGATTCGAAAAGGGCGTTTATCGCATGTGTAGCCAAATTATCATATTTGAATAAAAATTATCGTATTTAAAAGTATTTTTTGACTAAAAGAAATATTAATAAAACAATTATTTACTATTTTTTTCTTAGATATATAAATTTGTGTAATATTAGTCGTACCAATTTCATCCCATTCACTTCAAAATAATATAAATAATAATAAATAAAAATAGGTGAGAGGTGAGAGAACAAGGATTTCAATTCGACAACTAAATCGAGTCAAAAAGATGACATCACTAAAAATGTTTCTTTTATAAAATATAAAATATTATATTTAATATTTATTATATGTTCTATTATTTTATATATATATATATATATATATATATATATATATATATATATATATTATAGATAGACTAGAGTATTTGTATTAGACTAGTTCCCAGACAACATTATGTCGTCTTACAGACGTTTAAAAGACATCCTAATTACTATGACGTCTTTAAGATGTCTTATGTCCCGATTTAAGATATCTTTAGGACAAATGTCTCAAAGACATTTGAGACACCTCTTAATAAAGACGTCTTAATTATAATTAATTTTGGACGTTGTATGTATACATAATATAAATAATATATAAAATGTTTTAAGCTACTAGATACACCTACTCTTAATGGCACATTTTTTAGAATAATTTAAGAAGAAAAGTTTAACATAAAAATGTCGATAAGATTATATAATTAGTTTTTAAATAAGAAGAGTGTATTTAATTAATAAAAGGTTATTCAGATTTTGCACACTCATCAACTATGGCAAAATAACAATAAATGATATGAAATGTGTATTTCTATATATTGTATATCCACACAGCAAAATTAATCCCGGGATTATCTTGTTGTTGTCCAATATCTGTCTCGGCAGGATAAGACGTCTTATGGCAGTCCATAAGAGCTATCAGTAAGGCCTTGATCTACTCAAGATTAATATAGGATGGTTTGAAGATATTTTGTCATAAACAGTGCATAGGCGAGCAATGTATATCCTCTATAAGACATCCCATAGATGTATCCATCGACAAATTCGAAAGCAAAATCATACATATCTCATACACATTTTGTTTTTTTTCCTTTCACATATTTTTTAGATGTTTTATGACTGTCTATAAGAGATATCAGTAAGACCTTGATCTACTCAAGCTTCATGTAGGATGATTTGAGGATATTTTGTCACAACAGTGCTTAGACGAGCAATGCGCACTCTCTATAGAACATCCCATAGATGTACCCACCGAGGTGGGTAAATTCAGAAGCAAAATCATATCTCATAGACGTCTTGTTACTTTGTTTGGTGAAAATGCAGATTACGAGACTGAGCTGCAATATCGATGATCTTGACATATAATATATTGTCTTATAGTTTTAGAAGTGTAGCCACACACACACGCACGCACGCACGCACGCACGCACGCACGCACGCACGCACGCACGCACGCACGCACGCACGCACGCACGCACGCACGCACGCACGCACGCACGCACGCACGCACGCACGCACGCACGCACGCACGCACGCACGCACGCACGCACGCACGCACGCACGCACGCACGCACGCACGCACGCACGCACGCACGCACGCACTAAAACTTTCAGAAAAGTTAGTTATTGCCATGCTGATCAAAAGTCATGATGGACACGGAGTCCAGTTTTTGAGATTGTATGGTTAAAAGTCGGATTTAAGAAAAAAGAACATTTTTCCGACTTTTAACCATACGTATCTCAAAAACTGGCCATTTCTGGACTACGTGTCCATTATGACTTTTGATCAACATAAGAACTAACTTTTCTGAAAGTTTCAGACGATTTAACCAAAATTTAATTTATTAATTTCCATAAAGATGTGTGCGGGCTCCTTTGTCGATGGATACATCTATGGGATGTCTTTTAGAGAATGCGCTTTGCTTGTTTATGCACTGTTATGGCAGGATATCTTTAAATCATCCTATATTAACCTTGAATAGATCAAGATCTTACTGATATCTCCTATAGACAGCCATAAGACGTCTAACAAAGTATGTGAAAGAGAAAGAGTAACAAGACGTCTATGAGATATGACTTTGCTTTCGAATTTGTCAATGGATACATCTATGGGATGTCTTATAGAAGATGCGCTTTGCTCGTCTATGCACTGTTATGGCAGGATATCCTTAAATCATCCTATATTAACCTTGAATAGATCAAGATCTTACTGATATCTCCTATAGACAGCCATAAGACGTCTAACAAAGTATGTGAAAGAGAAAGAGTAACAAGACGTCTATGAGATATGACTTTGCTTTCGAATTTGTCAATGGATACATCTATGGGATGTCTTATAGAAGATGCGCTTTGCTCGTCTATGCACTGTTATGGCAGGATATCCTTAAATCATCCTATATTAACCTTGAATAGATCAAGATCTTACTGATACCTCCTATAGACAGCCATAAGACGTCTAACAAAGTATGTGAAAGAGAAAGAGTAACAAGACGTCTATGAGATATGACTTTGCTTTCGAATTTGTCAATGGATACATCTATGGGATGTCTTATAGAAGATGCGCTTTGCTCGTCTATGCACTGTTATGGCAGGATATCCTTAAATCATCCTATATTAACCTTGAATAGATCAAGATCTTACTGATATCTCCTATAGACAGCCATAAGACGTCTAACAAAGTATGTGAAAAGGAAGGGGTAACGAGACGTCTATGAGATATAATTTTGCATCCGAATCTGTCGATGGGTACATCTATGGGATGTCTTTTAGAGAATGCGCTTTGCTCGTCTATGCACTGTTATGGCAGGATATCCTTAAATCATCCTATATTAACCTTGAATAGATCAAGATCTTACTGATATCTCCTATAGACAGCCATAAGACGTCTAAAAAAATATGTGAAAGAGAAAGGGTAACGAGACGTCTATGAGATATGATTTTGCTTTCGAATTTGTCAATGGATACATCTATGGGATGTCTTATAGAAGATGCGCTTTGCTCGTCTATGCACTGTTATGGCAGGATATCCTCAAACTATCCTATATTAATCTTGAGTAGATCAAGATCTTACTGATAGCTCTTATGGACAGCCATAAGACGTCTTATCCTGCCGAGACGGAAATGGGACAATATCAGGATGATCCCGGGATCAATTTTGCTGTGTGGGAAGGCTTTAACTTCCGCTGATGTAGACACATTAAACGAAATTATAACTTTGGAACAAGAAAAAGCAAATATGTACAAACATCAGCAGAGTAGTACTATTTTGAGTGATGACGATATCATTTCTCGCTATAGCAACGCGTTTAAGGCTTTTACCAAACGCTGCATGGACACACCTCGATATGTTTGTGCATCATGTGAGAGACTTTGTTATAAGAGAAGTGTCTCTGAAATTAATAAGTTTAAAACAAAATTAGATATTCCAATTTGGAGAGATTTAATGGCGCATTTAAAAAGACATAACATTACCCCACAATACATATGTCGTTATTGTGCAGGAAAATTTCATAACGGATTAATGCCTGCGTATTGCGTTTTAAATAATCGATTTGTTCAAGATACACCCGAAGAAATATCATCTCTCAACACGTTTGAAAAAATTTTTATACAAAGAGCTAAAGCTTTTCAAACTGTTGTTAAAATGGGAACTGTTATTAACAAAAAACTGCCTCATAGAAATATGGTACAAAAAGTGAAAGGTAGAACGTTTCATTTACCATTACCTTTACAAGAGACATGGAACAAATTATGTTCCGATGCTGATCCAATTAATAAAAATCATGAAATGTACTTCGTACGTGTTAGAGGTGTTCCGACAAAATCAAAAATTGTTTGGGAGGAATACGTAGATCGTAAAAAGGTACACAAGGCTTTAACATGGCTCAAACGTAATAATCCTTTTTACAATAATATAAAACTCTCAAAAACTCACGATGGATTATGTTTAGAGAAACTGGATAATAATGAATTTGAAGCACAAGAGACGGAAAATGATAGTAAATCTGTTTCGAATGACGAACAAGAATTAAGCCCAAAAGTTCCAATGGAAGAAACAAAAAATAACGTAGACACTATTTTATCGAATGACGAACAAGAATTGAGTTCAAAAGTTCCAATGGAAGAAGCAAAAAATAACGTAGACGCTACTTCAAATAATCAGTGTGAGGCAATGTTAACCCAGGTTCTTGACGAAAGTCAAGATAGTTATTACGAGCAATACACTATTTATCCTTTATATGAAAAAAAATCATGTGAAAGGGATACCGCCTTATATCAAATGTTAAAAGTTCAAGATTCGCCCTTGGATAATCGTGAGAAAACTTTAGATCTATTGTGTTTTCCAGATTTATTTCCTTTTGGTGTTAATGGACAACACGAAACTAGACAGGTTAAACTTAACACCCATGAATTTATTAAATGTTGTTTGACATCCCAACATTCACAATTTAGATTAAGTACACAATACTTATTTTTCTTGTTGAATGATGCGAATAATCGTCAATTAAGTCGTGGTATTTATCACAAATTGTATACAACTAATTCACGAGAACGTTATACGGCTAAAGAATATTTACAAGCATTGGAGAAAGGTGATTTGGAATCTGACTTGAGTTCGATATTTTCCACTCTAAGAAATACGGAACAATACTGGCGTAGACCAAGAAATGATTTAAATTGTATGACGCAACATTACGGACCTGCGACATGGTTCTTTACAGTTAGTCCTGGTGAATGGATGTGGACTGATTTAGGTGAATATATTCGTGAAGTAAATGGATGGCCTAACGATTCGACGCCCATTAGTGTACTCGTTGCAAAAGATCCCGTGTCGACGCGTCGAGGTTTCTTGATAATAAATTCAAAGCGCTGCTTGATTTTATTTGTTCCAAAGATCATCCGATCGGAGAAGTAACACATTACTTCTGGCGACGAGAATACCAAGGTAGAGGTATACAACATTTTCATTTATTAATTTGGATTAAAGACGCGCCAATTATCGGTAAATCTTCTGTTGAAGAGGTTTCTGAATTTATTTTGCAACATATAAGTTGTAAAATGCCAGATCCAAAAATTTCACCATTGTTACACAGACGAGTCGATATGTATCAACGACACAAAGATAACGCTTATTGTCTTCGTTCTAAAAAAGTAGGACGTTCTAAAAAAACGACTCGCGTCTGTCGTTTTGGATTTCCTCGTCCAGTTACAGACACGTTGATTATAAGAGATGTCATAAGTTCGATAGCAGGTAGGAGACGATTAAAACATAGAAGTAGGCTTTATGACCTTCCTCGAACTGATGCTGAAACCACTATAAATGATTATAATCCTATCCTTCTTACTGCATGGGAAGGAAATATGGATATACAATTTATCGGTGAAAAATCATCGCTGCTTACTTGGTATATTACTAAGTATGTAAATAAGCCAGGAAAAAGTGAAATAGCTGATGTTATCCTGTAAAATTCCTGTAAAATTCGTAATTTATTGCATATCCCCGTAGGGTTCGCAAACTACTACCAATCCTATCCTTCTCATCTCACTTTAACCCTTTGGACCAACGGCTTAACGTCTCTTTCCGAAAGACGGAGCCCAGTTTTCTCCGCACAAGAGCCTATCTTGCACGGAGGGGCGCAGCTATCGGAAAAACATTCCATACATCATGGCTCTAGTGGACTCGAACCTGGTTCCTCAGATTACGAGTCTGGCGCTCTACCATTAGACCACACTGCCGCCAGCTGATGTTATCTTTGATAGTATAAATAACAAAAACGTATCATTGGCGAGCCGTCTTTGGAAGATTGCTAATCGAGCCATGAGTAATAGGGAATGTGGAGCTCTTGAAGCTGCTGATACATTGGTAGGTATTCCTTTATATGGGACTGATCGAAATACGTCTATTAGATGGTTAGATGTTAATCAGAACCGACATAGAAAAGTTAAAACTTGTAAGGAAATTGAAGCTCTCGATGGAGATTCCACAGACATATTTTGTCCATCTATAATAGATGATCATTATCCACGGAGACCGAAAGAACTTGAATCCTTGTGCTTGTATGAATTTGCAATATGATATTACGAAAATTAAACCACGAAGTAAACATATTGAATACTACAAGATGAATAATGGTTATTATCTGAAACGGCGACAGCGTGACTATCTTATTAATCACTATAGATATAATGTCAATACGCAGCCGGAAAATTATTTCTTTTCATTACTGCTTTTGTTCAAACCATGGCGAAAACTGGAAGATCTTAAAAATGGATGTGATACCTATGCAGAAGCGTTTCACGAGGGAAAGTTAGATCTTGAGAAAGCATTCGAGTATCGTGAAAAATTAGAGGAATTCCAAAAAGCATTAGAAACTGCGAAGCAATTAGTTCAAGAACGTTTAGATGATTTGGAAAAACAGCACGAGTCTCAAGATGATCCTGATAATCCAATAGGTGTTCAAAATATTGAGGCTGGTGAAGCGATGCAAGATTTTAAGGATCTTGGTGAAAAATTAGATCGGGAAATCAATGTATCTGAAATGATTTCAAATCTGAACGCAGATCAAAGAAGAGTATTTGACGATGTGATCGACACCGTAACATCGCCGGATAATAAACAATTACTAAAATTCGTTAGCGGAGAAGGAGGTACTGGTAAAAGTTTCATAATTAAAACAATTAAATGCTGGATAAAACAAAATCTCAACAAGGATACCGTTGTAGCAGCACCTACTGGTATAGCAGCGTTTAATATCGATGCTTTGACAACTCACAGAGTGTTTCAGTTACCCGTTCAACATGGTGATACTCCCAAGTATACACAATTATCTGATCACGTTTTGAAAGTTTTACGGACAGAATTCAAAGATGTTATTCTTATTATAATTGATGAAGTGTCAATGATATCTAATTTAACTTTAGCGTATATACATTTACGATTATCTCAAATATTCGATACCACTGACGATGGTTGGTTTGGTCAAAAGCATATTCTTTTATTTGGAGATCTGCTTCAATTACCTCCTGTACGTGAAGATTTTGTTTTTGTTCAATTATCAAAGAAAGAAATTGGTAAATATATGGGCTGTATGGCGGTTCCAAATTTGTGGAAAAATTTTAAATATGACGAATTAACAATCAATATGCGCCAGCAAGGAGATGAATCTTATCGTGAATTACTCTCGAGAGTTCGTATTGGTTTATTGACAAAATCTGATTTTGAGATTCTCGAAAAAAGAAAAATTTCTTTTAAAGGCGAGTCTTTCGAAACAAGATTATACGAATTATGTAATTTTATTGATAATTTGCCATCTGATACCGTTTGTTTACTGCCTACTTGTCATATGTGCGATGTTCTTAACACTGCAATGTTAAGTCGTATTGCTTCGAAAGAAATATTATTAATTGCTGAAGATACGTTTGAATGTGATAAATATATAAAAAAGAAAGTACAAAAGAAATTGACAGATAACGATGAAGATAATACTAGAACAGCTGGACTTTCAAGACAAATTACAGCTAAAATTGGAGCTAAAGTCATGATAAGACGCAATATTGATGTCACTTCGGGCCTTGTAAATGGTACAATTGCTACAGTTATTTCTGTTGTGCAGGATACTGATTATGTAGAAAAGATAAAATTTCTTTTACCGTCTGGTTTGGAGTATTTTATTGAAAGAGTAAGTGTCAAGTTTGAAGTAATGGATAAAGCGTATGTTATTAGAAAACAATTTCCATTATCTTTGAGTTATGGCATCACCATTCATAAAAGCCAAGGATTAAGCTTGCAAAACGCTGTTATAGATATAGGTAATTCTGTATTTAGTCATGGTCAAGCATATGTTGCGTTACCCCGAGTAACATCTCTGAAGGGATTGCATTTAATTAATTTTGATCCGTTATCTGTAACAGTTAGTAATAGAGCTATTACCGAATGTAATCGGCTGAGACAATCTATATCACAACCACCAATTACTATTTCAAAACAACGTTTTCGAAAAGTAAAAGATGTTCCGTGGACATTGTCGAAAAGAATTGCTTTCGTTCAAGAGTCACATCAAGAAGCTCGACAAAGTACTGCTTGGGAGATACGTGCTTTTAAAAATACAGATAAAGATTCGCACTGTGCAAATGCAGTATTACAATGCTTATTGCATTTAAGTATTGTTAGAAAAAAATTGCTTAATATTGATAAACAAGATGATTTAAGTAAATTAGCACAGCGATATGAAAGTAATATGCCAAATTTGAACACTGATGCGATACGGAAAAGTTCAGAAGAATACTTTTCGATTAAACGAGATGCCGTCGAATTTCTCACTGCTATTTGTACAAAATATGATTATGTCAGAAATCTGGTAGAGCATCAAGTTACTTTACTAGTCGGTGCAAATCATGTGGTAATACAAAAGTTATTATTATTGATAACAATATAGTTGTCCCAATTTCTATTAAAAATTTGAAGAAAAAATGTGATCTCAATAATTTATTAAAGACATTTTCACATTGGTGTCAATCACATGACAAATCATGCGAACATTGTGCGGGAAATATAATGTTTAAAAATGAATTAACGTTGACAAAAGAAATAGTTATTATTCATTTAGTTTTGTTTTCATTGCAAGATAATAAAGTAATAAAAATACCACAGAAATTTAATTTAAATGGCGTATCAACAGCTAAAGTATCAATAGCTAAACAGCAGTATAAAGTAATGAATGCTATATTTCATGATGGTTCGTGTATTGAGAATGGCGATTATACAAGTATGTGTAGAGAAGGGGCATCTTGGACTAAAATTGATGATGGAAAAAAATGATTAACGAACGAGAACGATGGCCTACAGGTGCTAGAAATATTTATATATTATTTTTACAAAAAGTTGATAATAAAAATTAAGCAACTATTATTAAATACAAATACACATTTTACATAAAAACAATGTCCAGCAATGTATTTTCATGATTAGCAGTGATATTCTAAATTTAGCATTAATCACGTTAGATTACGATTATGTCTTATATTGCAAAATTAGAAATAATAAAATAGACCATCAAATTTTAATTTTAAAAACTAAACGCCAATACGGTCCGCGCTTCATGTAAGCAGCCTAATAGATATCTCTATGTAGAACATATGTATTCTGCATATGTATTTTTCAAAATTAAGCTGTGTTTTAAGTCTGGCAAACCAAGTTGCCGCACAGCTACGATAATTTGGAAAAATACATATGCGGAATGCATATTAATTTATATAGAAATATCAATTAGTTAGGCTACTTACATTAAGCGCGGATCGTATTGGCGTTTAGTTCTTGAGACGATAATAAAATAGACCATCGTTTTCATATTGTTAAGTTGTAATTACAAAAGACGATGGGGGTGGTGGTGGGATTTTTATTATAATAAAATAGACCATCGTTTTCATATTTTTAAATTATAATTACAAAAGACGATGGGGGTGGTGGTGGGATTTTTATTTTAATACAAATAAATACTACTAAAGTCATTTTTACGTGCATGCGTGTGTGTGTGTGTGTGTCTTTTTCTCTCTTTTGTGCGTGTATGTATGTGTATATAAAATCAAGTATATTGTTTGATTACTGAGTTGTATTTGTATTCTATGTCGCAAAATATATATGTTATAAACATTTACTGTTTAATGCTTATATGATCCCTAATACTACAAAAAGAAATGATATCACAACAAAATTACCTTTTTAAAAAAAAGGTAAAAAAAAGGCGTTAAGTATACGGCGCGCAGCATGTTAGCTCGAAGAAAGTGGTTATCTCAAAAAAACCGATGAGGTATCTTTGTATACCTAAAAAAAACTGATGTGGTATGTTCGTACCTAAAAAAAACCGATGTGGTATGTTTGTATCTCAAAAAATCGAAGTATCTCTGTATACCTAAAAAAACCGATGAGGTATTTTTTACTTCTAAAAAACCGATGTGGTATGTTTGTATTTTCACAAAAATAAATAATATCTATAAATTGCGTTAATTATAATCTCAACAAAACGAAGTATCTCTGTATCCTTTTCTAAGTCCTTTTCTAAAAAAGGCATGGATAGTTTATTGTTGTGTCTTTTCCGTGATGCCGATTGGTTCTCTCACTGCGCTTACTTCATTTGCAACTGTCATCATATATTTTGACAGTTGTGTGTAATGTTAAAGCTAAATAGCGCGCGCGTAGCGCGCGTCTGTAGTGTCTAGTACTTCTAAAAAACCAATGTGGTATGTTTGTATTTTCACAAAAATAAATGATATCTATAATTTGCGTTAATTATAAAATGAATATATATTCTTCGGAAAATAACTGTTGTATTATTTTTAAAAAATATCTTTGTATTTAAGTGTCTTCTTACACAAGTCATAATAGCTTCATTTTTCCTTACAGCCATTATAATATAACCAAATTCCGTTACCTAACTCAACCCAAGTGATATGTATCTTTTTAAATAAATGTTTTCTTGAATGATCTTTAAATAAGCCTTTAAATTGCGTTAATTAGAAAGAGAAGATACAATTACAGAATTTTTAATCCAACACAGGAATACAAGGTATTTAAATGCAAAGATGTTAATCGCAAAGATTAAAAACTGTTAAAGAAGTAACAATAAAAAATGCAAATATTTTATTGAAATAAAAAAAAATGTCGTACAAATACTTAACGCTGCTTTTTTACTCCAGTCACAACAAAATTACCTTCTTTAAGAAAAGGTAAAAAAAGGCGCCAAGTACACGCGTAGCATGTTAGCTCGAAGAAAGTGGTTATGGAGTAAAAAAGCAGCGTTAAGTATTTGTACGAAATTTTTTTTTATTTCAATAAAATATTTGCATTTTTTATTGTTACTTCTTTAACAGTTTTTAATCTTCGCGATTAACATCTTTGCATTTAAATACCTTGTATTCCTGTGTTGGATTAAAAATTCTGTAATTGTATCTTCTCTTTCTAATTAACGCAATTTAAAGATTTATTTAAAGATCAATCAAGAAAACATTTATTTAAAAAGATACATATCACTTGGGTTGAGTTAGGTAACGGAATTTGGTTATATTATAATGGCTGTAAGGAAAAATGAAGCTATTATGACTTGTGTAAGAAGACACTTAAATACAAAGATATTTTTTAAAAATAATACAACAGTTATTTTCCGAAGAATATATATTCATTTTATAATTAACGCAAGTTATAGATATCATTTATTTTTGTGAAAATACAAACATACCACATTGGTTTTTTAGAAGTATAAAAATACCTCATCAGTTTTTTTTAGGTATACAGAGATACTTCGATTTTTTGAGATTATAATTAACGCAATTTATAGATATCATTTATTTTTGTGAAAATACAAACATACCACATCGGTTTTTTAGAAGTAAAAAATACCTCATCGGTTTTTTTTTAGGTATACAGAGATACTTCGATTTTTTGAGATACAAACATACCACATCGGTTTTTTTTAGGTACAAACATACCACATCAGTTTTTTTTAACTACTAAGATACCTCATCGGTTTTTTTTAGATAACCACTTTCTTCGAGCTAACATGCTGCGCGCCGTATACTTAACGCCTTTTTTTACCTTTTTTTTTTAAAGGTAATTTTGTTGTGATAATGTTTCTACAACAATATTCTTTATGCAAACATTCCTATAAAAATATTAGAAACATAGCAATTTTAAAACTGTACTAATGTTATAGACTAATAAATTTCTACTACTTTGCAAGATTAAAAGGTTTAGAAATATACAGGGTAGGCCATTTTAATTTACTCACTGAAGTAACTCTTTAGAAAAACATTTTACAGAAAAATGTTTCAGACAAAAGTTACATGATTTTAAGGGGGACATAAGGTAGTGTCATTGGTTTGATCGTTTGAAGTTCACGTAAAGGTTACCTTCAACTTTTTAAATAGAACCTCTTACTTTTTATTGCATATTCTTATATAGTAGCTTATCTCGAGAGGTTTCCAAAACACTATAATTGAGTCTATTTTCGTTAAGTACTTTTCGAGATATTTTAAATTTCGTCCTGATACTTTTTAATATAAAATATAAAATATCTCATATTCACTTTTCGATGACTGTATCTTAATATTTTTAGGCGTACAATACTAAAAGGAATTGATTAATTAAAAAAACGAAGAATTAGATTTAAAAATTTTTATTGGATTTTTTAATTGCATTAGTGGTTTTTGCAAAACTCTATATTTAAAAATTAATACTATTAATCGATTTCTTTTATTATTCTACATCTGAAAGTATTAAGGTAAAGTCATTGAAAAGTGAATATGAGATATTTCATATTTTATATTAAAAAATATCAGAACGAAATTTGAAATATCTTGAAAAGTACTTAACGAAAATATACTCAATTATAGTGTTTTGGAAACCTCTCGAGATAAGCTACAAGAATATTCAATAAAAAACATGAGGTTCCATTTAAGAAATTGAAGGTGACCTTTACGTGACCTTCAAATGACTATCCTTATGTCACTACCTTATGTCCCCCTTAAAACCATGCAATTTTTGTCTAAAACATTTTTTCTATAAAATGTTTTTTTTAAAGAGTTACTTCAGTGGATAAATTAAAATTGCCTACCCTGTATACTGATTACATTATTGTTTTACCTGATGAATTTGAAGGCTCGACATTTTGAAAACTATTAGTCGTAGCAATCAGTATGCTATTTTCTGCATTACGAGTAACATTTTGATCATTAGATGATACACGAAAGCTGTCAGTCACACTGCCTATGCTTCTACTGCTCTCAAAATCGCCAGTTTCCTCAAACAAATTCCGAAAACTAGCTGTTGTATCTCCTATACTCTGTAAATCAATGTCTTCCTGAAATATATTATAATTATAATTATATTCGGCTAGACCTGACCTTATATATGGAAACAGATCTGCTCAAGTATAATAATTAAAGATAAAATCATTTTCGGATATTATTATATGTAATCATATAAAATTATATATTTTATCAGATCTTGTCATATCTATTTACATCTGATTATATTACACCCATTTTTTCTAGGAGAGAATAAAACTTACTTCAAAACTTGCATTGAAGGATTCTACTGGATCTTCGTTCATGTTATCAGTCATCTTTATACAGTTTTTAGCTAGTCACAAAGAAATTCTGTAGAATCCTATAAACTATTAAAAACATAGATTTTGGCAAATGGTATTTATAAATAATTTATATAAATAAACGTAATGTATGTATATTGTAAGGTATCCACTTTGTAATGTAAGGTATCTAGCTCGTAAGATCTAGTTTTAAGGTAACTTAACTTGTATCCATTTAGTTTGTCTCTAATTGTAAGATGAATCTTCCGTTTAAACATTAACGCGCTTATACTAGTGGACGCACTAAGAGCGCGCTTAAGCCTTGTGTCCATGATGCTAGAACTCGGTCCGAGATCTCGGTCCGAGAAACGTATAGCCAATGAAATTGCCGCTTTTCCGTAAAAGCTGCACTTTGATTAACTACAAACTTCTCGGATCGAGATCTCGGATCGAGTTCTAGCATCGTTGTCCTACCCGATCTTTACAATATTAATCGGTACAATAACAATATACAATCCGTAATAAATGATATTGATAATTTCAGTTTCGAAAGACTCGAAAGATACGTATACACGCGCAATTTTAGAGTTATCAAAAACCACAGAAATTAAACAAAAGAAACTGTAAGTACTAAATGCGCAAACCTTACCTGTGGAAGTCGGAAAATCGATTATAAAGAAGCTTCATTCGCGTCAATCGCGCCAGAATCGAGGAATGAAACGGGACTACGGCAGTCAGACTTTCCAGATCCGAACCTCTGCCACATAGAAGATCGGATGGTGCGGGGAGACGACTCACATGCGTTTAGCCGGGCAATACAGTGGTGCAAGCTTGTGACCGTCGATACGCAAACGGCAACTGTGTCCATATGCGCACATAGGCTGGGTTCGGGAAGCGCGCTTTTAGTGCTATGAGCGTGCTCTGTCCTTGTTCAACTTTCAGTAAGTAACAGAGATAGAATGACGTTGTCAGCGCTAATAGCGTCTCCCCGAACGCACCTATAGACATAAGGCCAGTTTACACACGCAATGATTAGTGGCGCCAACTGACTGGCATTCATTGGCGCCAGAAACCGACTAGCAAACTCACAAGTATTTACACAGTGATTGGCGTATAATATGGAAAATATTTAACATTTATTAAACACACAGTAAATGACAGCAAGTATATAACCTCAAAATTTGAGGTTATATGCTTTGGCCAATAACCGCCAGTAACCGCCACACTACTAGTGCCAGTTTGTATCAAGTGTTTACACTTGCATTTTTACTGGCGTTAGTCGACTGGCGTGGATTGGCGCCACTAATCATTGTGTGTGTAAACCGCCTATAGTCTGCATTTCGATATTCACTGCCAGTACTGAAAATCTGTAGTTTACGTCACATAAATTATAGATTTTCAGTACTTGCAGTGAATATCGAAATGCAGCCATATGCAGTTGCCGCTTTTGTACATATCCCCACTCCAAGAGCGCCGTGGCGGAATCTTCCACATAGGGCCGATATCACAGTCTCCGATTAACGTGATCCTCCGATTAAACTCACTCTGCGTCTCTTTCTAACTGCTTCTTCTAACTCCTTCTAGAAAGAGACAAAGAGTGAGTTTAATCGGAGAATCACGTTAATCGGAGACTGTGATATCGGCCCATAGACTTATAAGATAGACTGCGCGTTCCGTAAGAGAGACTGATGTTAAGGATTTTGGTGAATATGTGAGAGAGGGATCGGAGAGCTAGAAATAAATGATACGTATTTAACAATAGTTTTCTTTATTGCAAAATAGCACCAGAGAAGCAATGCGTCTATCACGAACGAGAGTCGACGGTTAACAGGCGGAAGCACACAGGCTTCCCGGTGTTCTCGCTAGAGACCCGAGCTCTGTCGAAGATACCCGAATGGTCGAGTTGGCTGTTAGCTTCTCGCTTATGCTGCCCGGACGGTGGCGCAACCATTTTCTCGCGGCTTTTATCCTCACTACGCGATAAACTATCTGCCTCAATAACTGAGGTCAACATTAGAAAGAGAGAGCAATAGCGTAAGTAGTTATGTCTCTTTCTAACACGCGAGGTGGTGGGGATGCGAAGAGAAGAAGTTGCTATGCGTCTCTGTAGCGATTCCCCTCCATGCTCCTCCCCGCTCTTTTTAGTGTGCGAGAGAGAGAGGGGAGAGAGGAGAGAGGGATAGAGAGAGAAGAGAGGGAGAGAGAGGAGAGGAGAGCGAGCGAGAGAGAGAGAGAGAGAGAGGAGAGAGAGACTGAGGGAGAGAGGAGAGAGATGAGAGAGAGAGAGAGAGCACGACTTACAGACTATATCTATCCTCTCGGCGCAAGTTGGCCCAAGAACGCGCAGTCTATCTTATAAGTCTATGATCTTCCATTGTCTTCCATCACTGAGTTCAGATCTGGAAAGCCTGACTGCCGCAATCCTGTTTCGTTTCCCGAAACGCACTTTTCGTTGGTGTATGTGCCACACGAACGTCCTTTTTCAATGAGAATTAATACACTCGATCTTCCTTCCCGTGCAACGAACAGTAAAATCTTGAGTTACCGTGCGGCATACAAGAGGCACGGTACAAGGAGCTCGTCGGCCAATGAGGATCACGCGTCGGTGAGCGCGTAGCGACGCAGCTCGCGCGAAGTACGAAATATCGAGTTGGCACTATTACGATACATACGTTTTCTGCACATTACACACATTTGCATAATTAAAATAATCGCTCAAAAATTCGTAAAAGAAATGCTGTTCATAGACTACATCTCGAAAGTAAAAAGTTGAAAGAATTAACATTTTTCATTATAATTAACTTTCAGTTATGGCTTGTGTAACACACGCAAAAATAAAATTTTTGAACGCTTATGACAAAGTAGATGTCATAATTGTGAAAATAGAAGAAATTTTAGAATTTACAAAAAACCTCCAGAACATGTACAGGATTTTAATAAAGAATGTATTTACAATTGTCTGTGGAAGGATGACAAGAATCCAGATATTGTGAAAGTGCCCGTTCAAATTCGGATTTAGCTGGTAAGATTAACTAATTATGTATAGTATTTTGTTCCTATTATTGTCATCGCCATTATTTATTATACGTTGATATATATTGCTTACATTACTTAACCTTAATAAAATATTTTTATATACATATTTTTAATCTACAGAATAATATTAAATTATTATATTTCTGTAAAACAATTCTTTTTTGCTTCTATTAATATATCAGTAACTTTTGTGGTCAATATTAGACTTCACAACTTATTATGAAAATGTAGTAAAAGTAATTTTCTCTTTTAAGTTATAATCAATGCAGAAGACATGGAAAA
Source organism: Temnothorax rugatulus (assembly GCA_035220575.1). Classification (NCBI taxonomy): domain Eukaryota; kingdom Metazoa; phylum Arthropoda; class Insecta; order Hymenoptera; family Formicidae; genus Temnothorax; species Temnothorax rugatulus. Next base: position 45,305 of record JASTWL010001246.1, read on the forward strand.
ATTTTAAAATAAAAGAGGTGTTTTTAAAGAAATTAGTAACACTATATTAGATGATTACTATGCAGAAGACAGCGAGATCGAAGATGATGAAGATGTTCATAGTGAAGAGATGCTGAAATAAGTAACAATATGCAGAAGAAGAAGAAAAGCAAAACAAAAAGCTGTCAGTTTATAAATAATAATTTCGTCGGCCTTAACTGGCAATAAATTTATTTTCGACCATGGGTTTTGGTCAGTTGATGTAAATTTTTTTCAACGTGCATATCGGAAAGACGTTATATAGTGCTTCATCTTATATATATTAATGCGAGAAAATATTACCCACAGCCCCGGTGGTCGAATTGGCACGACACCCGCACGGTATACGGGAGGTTCCAGGTTCAAACCCTGGCTGGGGTAATATTTTTTTCGCAATAAAAATTTACATCAATGGACCAAAACCCATGGTCGAAATTAAATTTATTGCCAGTTAAGGCCGACGAAATTATTATTTATTAATTTATCACTGGCGGAAGAATTAACTTACTGTCAGTTTATATTTCATATATATTTGGTATATGTGATACTATAATTTTGCAAGAGAAAAATGTTTTAAAAAATAAAACTGAAATTTTTTTTCTTTTTACGAAAAACCTAATTGTAGCATAATCTCTGTGTATATTTTTCGTCTGAGCCCTCAGACGTACTATACTAAAAATTAAAAGTTGATGGGAAGATTCTATGTAAAAAATTTAACAAAATTTTTTTAGAAACAGGCCAAAATTGCAGTAGCTGAAAAAGCTGCTGTTTAGTACAAGCCTGCGCACAAGCCTGGTCTTTAGAATTAGAATAAGGAAACGAAACACTAATCGTTAATTTGAATTGAAAATGGAGAGATTGTATATTTTAACTTGATCGTAATTCCAATTTGATTAATGTGATATTTGAAATATAAACATATTCAGGGGTGTTATACATAATAATATGCTGTAGTAAATATAAGAGAAAAAATATTGATTAGTGGAGAATGATCCTTTCTTAAGAAGGCTTCAATATTATCACACTGTACATAATACAGTTTGTTCAAAGAATAACATACATAATAATATATGCATGAAGTTTCAGAATAGCTTGACATAATCAAAGCTTAATCCAACTTAATTTTCTTCCAGTAAGAAAAAGGGATCATTCTTGGCAAACTCATAGAAAGAATACAATGTAATCAAAAGTAATGCAAAATATAGTATAATTAATAATGAAGTAATGTGTCAATTCAATTATGGACGAATAATTTCTTTGCAATAAAATACAGAGTAATAAAGATTCATATAAGTTCGATTGAACTGTAATCTTTGTTAAGAATAAAGAAAGGATATATCAGAATTAGTTAATTCTCAGTGATTTCATAAATCAGACTAATACTTCCTTCAGGATCTATTGACACATTAATTCAGGC